>JADRCD010102599.1:0-12322 GCA_019843815.1 Montemys delectorum | reverse complement strand
AGATAGATAGATAGATAGATAGATAGATAGATAGATAGATAGATAGACAGACAGACAGATAGATAGATAGATAGATAATATAGATATATTTTGTACATACACATACAGGAATTGTGTTTATGGACACCTGCTGTTAAGTGTTTTGGTACTTAATTGCACCATATGAGATTCGCAGGATGATTACTGCACTTTCTGGTTTAGAAAACTTGGCACAGACCTTTGACTGTTGGCCTTACTTATTCATGTGGCCTAAAATGACCAGAAGACATTTGCCTACAAGACTGCTAAAGCATCCAGTACAAAAGTTGATAGTTTAAGAGACGACTCGCGGTAAATTCCACACACCAGGTCCAGACAATACCACGTGTAGAAGGTTTAATTGGGGAGAGTGGGGAAAGGTCTCGCGCAAGAGAGGAAGGGGAGAGCAAAAGAGGCCGGAGGGAGGAGGGCTTCTCCTTTATATCTGCGTGATGACGCATGTGCTGCCCAGGTAAAATTGGGTAGCCCTAGGGGTTCTTGGGAATGGAGGGGGGGCATTACCATGGTAACAGATCTATGGTCTTGCCTATCTCTAGGTGCAGGCACTTGGTGATGCTAACAAAAGTAATCTGTCAATCTCTGTTGCAGTCAAATTAAACTCATAGTAAGTAGACTTTCTATGATTTCTGACAAATTTCTGTTTTCAGAATGTGTTTTATTTCAAGTCTTCCTTGACAATTTTCTTCTGTTCATGTCCTAGGCATTATAAACGATGTCATTCTAGTTGTCATGTGTTTCTTTTTTTCCTTATTTCTTTTGAGATTATAATGTAATCACATCACCTCTTCTTTCTTCCTCAACCCCAGATCTTCTATACACTCTTCTGTGCTCTCTAATTTACAATATACTTTTTCATTTATTGTTGTTATATGTGCATGCATATTTAAATATACATATATGTATCTAAAAATATAATCTGCTTGTGTTTTTCTTTTATGTGATCTTAGATGTCAAGTGAATCCACTTTGTAGATGAGGAAATTTGACTGTATAGAAAGGCTGTATATTTGATCATGCTCACAGACTCAAGTCTAAACACTAAGAGTGGAGTAGTCAGAGAGATTATCTAAGGTTGCAGCAGCAAGCAAAGCTACCAAAGAATGGACAATAGAAGAGATTAATATTGAGGCAGTGGAAGTCATTAACTAATACTGGAGCAATGAAATTGATTTTAGTGATATCAGAAATAGACCCTGACCAATCTGTCACCAATCTGCACAATGACTAAGGGCTGACATCTTTAAGACATTCTTTGTGATCCCAAACCTATCTATTAAGACTCATTTATTTCCATTTCAGTTGCTTATGTATATATGAATATGTATATATGTATATATATATATACATATATATACTGTGACAAGTAATATGTCATGTTTGCCACTTACATGTCATTGAACAATGAGAAATATCTTCAGGGAGGTAGGTCCTTTTGAATGCTTTCTTGCATTTCATTTCACCAAATATCTTACACAGTATTAATTGTAAAATGCAGCATTATTTTGTGTAGCATTAAAAATATCAATTAAATGCAGACACTAGAGTGATCCTTTTATCACATTGATTTAAAGTTGTAACTCAAATACAAAAAATGTACAAATGTATTTCTTATATTTAAAAGAGATATTTTGAACATAAAGTAATATGTGGGGAACTTACAGCAACACTAAAGCCTATATTTACATACTTTATCATGCTATTAAAGATAATTAAAATTTTAAAGGTGATTTTACTTTCAATGTTTGAGGAAATAATAATGAAAATAGCCATATTATTAAAAATTGGCTGAGCCCCAACCATTATGTGGGAGGAAAACATAGTTGCCACAGTTAAAACAGATTGCAAAAAATATGCTAATTTTATTTATCTTGTTATTAATTGAAATTCTGCAATGTTAAGGCAAAGGAGAGATGGAATAGCATGTACTTTTTAATAGTTTAACTCACAGGGATGGAGAACTGTATCTGAGTTTAAATGAAATGAATCACATCTGCATCCTAATCTGAGAAAGAGCTACTGCTATGAACCTCCTGTATCCAGCTCATATGCAACTTTCACTGCCACTCTTCTTCCTCCAAACATCACCTCATTGCTAGTGTAATGGAGAGCATTGTACAAGTGTCCTGCATTATCTCTGTCGTTTACCACACTCACTTTCCATGAACGACTTCAACACCATTTTGTTAATAGAAAAATGTGTTCCTTTTTTAAAATAGTATCTACTATTTTTAATTTTAATAATTATGCAGATATAAAAGCATATCATAGTATAAATAGCTTCAAACTTGAGGCTGGAGTTGAACAAGGGGTCAATTCTTTGAGATAACCTGTAGTTATAAATGATAAGAATTAAATGAGCCAGGCAGTGGCGGTACATGCCTTGAATCCCAGCACTTGGGAGGCAGAGGCAGGTAGATTTCTGAGTTCAAGGCCAGCCTGGTCTACAGAGTGAGTTCCAGGACAGCCAGGGCTATACAGAGAAACCTTGTCTCAAAAAAAAACAAAAACAAAAACAAAAACAAAAAACCAAACAAACAGAAAAGAATTAAATGAAGTCATCTAAATGTGTAGAATATAATCAATACCCAGTATGAGTTTCATACAATGTATGTATGAAAACATACATTGTAAAATGGAAATCATGTTTATTTCTTAAAGGAAAGAATCATATAGACTGAGATGGAGATGAGAAGAAATAGACTTCAGTCCTACGCAGTAAGTTACAGCAACATTCGCAATTGGGACAAAAGCTACTTCTTTCAAAAGGCCCTATGCAATGATTGATTTGTGCTATTTGCTTACTTTTCTATTTCCTGTCTCACCATCCCCTCATCTTCTTTACATTTCTTTTCTAGACTAGACTCCACAGGCTACAAGACTGAAGAGCTGTAGCATTATCAGTCATCACTTACAAGCTTGTCCAATTATTTTGTTCTCTTAATCCATGTATGGAAATCAGATATGTGAAAGACAAATAATAATGACTTTTAAATCTTTTATTGTAATGTTAAAAAAAGATATATGGTTTTATTAAATTGTAAACAACAGAAATTTGCCTCTTTGTACATGCAGCCATGTTTGAAGCACTGCTTTTTAAAACTCTGTACAACTTTTGTTACCAGTTTAAAATAAATTGAAATGACTAATAACTTTATCTATTTGATGGTCTCTGAATTAATTTTTTATTTTTATATCTTTCTTTTTAATTGATTAATTAATTTATTTATTTTATACTCCACATTTTATCCCACCCACCCACCCTCCTACTGCTCCACATCCCATATCTCCTCCCCACACCCCCCGTCTCCACGTGGACGTCGCCACCTCCCATGCCACCTGACCTCTGAACTCCCTGGGGCCTCCAGTCTCTTGAGGGTTAGGTGCATCATCTCTGATTAAACACAGACCCAGCAGTCCTCTGCTGTATGTGTGTTGGGGGCCTCATATCAGCTGTGTATACTTCCTGGTTGGTGGTCCAGTGTCTGAGAGATCTCCGGGTTCCAAGTTAATTGCTGGTCCTCCTACAGGGTCACCCTCCTCCTCAGCTTCTTTCAGTTTTTTCCTAATTCAACAACATGGGTCAGCTCGTTGCAACTATCAGCTACTTTCTGGGTCTTTCCCAGGACAGCCATGCTAGGTCCCTTTTTGTGAGCACTCCATAGCCTCAGTAATAGCATCAGGCCTTTGAATCTCCCCTTGAGCTGGATCCCTCTTTGGGCCTGTTGCTGGACCTTCTTTTCCTCAGGGTCTTCTCCATTTAAACTACTATTTTGACTCTTCCCAGTAATGAGGTTTTTTTTTTCTTTTCTTTTAGATGAATTAGACATACTCTTTTAAGTTTCTTCAAGATGCAGATGAATTAGAGATTCCAGCTCCTCCCCTTCAAACAATCAAAATATGTCTGAAAATAGTGCCTCTCACTTAAATATTTGTTATAACTTCCTTGCTTTGGTTTAATACTGCTTCATCTACATTTGTAAATAAATATTCACCTTTTCCTCTTCCACATTTTATGTATTATTTTTATATCTTTGGTTTAGTATAGAAAATGTAGTTGAGAGATGAGATCAGTCCTTTTATTCAACAGGTACATGTTTGCAAATAGTGATATCACCTTATGTCATAAAATAGTGATTTTAAATTGTTTATTTTTGCATTTATTTATTAATGTATGTTTGTGCATGTACACACCACAGTGTACCTACAGAGGTAAGAAATCAATGGGAGGTAGTTCTATCCTTCCACCATCTAGAGTCTGAAGATCAAACTCAGATTGTCAGGCTATGCAGAAAATTCATTCATCCACTGAGGATCTTAGTGGCCCAGAAGAGTTATAATTAATGGAAATTTCATTACAGTAAATTTTGTAAAAAGCTACATTTGCACTTTTATTCTATTTTTTGTATTCTAAAACAGAAAATAGTTTATTTAAAGAATAATTGTAATAAAATAAATCTTAATAAGATCACAAAATACCATAAATTATTTTCTAATGAGTAAATTGAATTAGGGAGTTGCTATTACTATTTATATGTGAATATCTTCCTCAAAACATCCTGTCCAATTTTAAGAAAAATGGTACCGACATTCTCTGAATTAGTTCCTACTGAGGTTCTGTGGTGGTGAAGTTATGTGGTGTATCCGTTCGTTTTGCTTTCTCCATCTTGATGCTCTCAGCAGCAAAATGCCAATGTGCCTTAAAATATATAATAAACCATTATCAGCAGGCCAGTGAGCTATTCATATGCCTGAAGTTATTACACTTCAATTACTTTGAAATTAATGCCTAATTACATTAACTGATCATACTAAACACACTTATTCTGCATAACACCTTCTGGATCAAGGAATTGTTATAAAACTGAATCTTCACTAAGACAGTTAGTTCCACACAGAGAAACCAGTACCTCATTCCAACTGCATACTGTATTTACTTCAAAACAACTAACACATTTAATGTGGTCTGATATTTAATCGCACAGATCTCTTGTAAGCCTGTGACCAGTACATTCACCTTATCTTACTCTCCATTTATACACCAGCTACCCAAGTAGAACTTAAGATGTTACAACAAAAAAGTTGACCCTGTGGAGGAAATTTAAAAATAAAACCTTTAGGATGTTTTCCCTTGGTTTGATCATCAGCTTACCATGAGGCTCCCAGCTTCCTCTTGGCCATGTGAAGTAACAAGCTGGTTACTGCTCAGCTAAGAGCCTTAGCTAAAATCAGATACGTTCATGTGAAGTAATACTTTTCTGTAAGAAATAACACTTTTCAATCTAACACCCTTCAGAACCTATGCGTCTGCATAGTTGGAAGATTCCAGGCTCAGTTGAAGACTAAAATTAATGCTTTTATAATTACAAAATTAGAAACTTTCAACCATAGTAAAGAATTTCACAGAATATGTCAGGCATTTTATTGAGGATTAAAGACCTAAACTGAATTAATGTTTCCCTGACAAGAAATAGCTTACAGAGAGAAAATAGCAGGGGAGGAAAATGACAAATAGCAGTAATTTGCTACCCTGTGTCCTTAGTAGAGATGCATGGGATGAGGCAGGGAATAGGAAAGGAGAGATTGTCTCTGCTGGACAAATTCAGAGGCATTTTATGTCTAATTTCCCTTTCATATGACCCTCCTTACCTTTTAACTATGTCACATTTAAGTCTTGGAATTTTAAAACTGAGATTTTGTTTGTGGGGTGGCTGTATGGCATTTCATCAGACTATTGAATCCATTATGTATAGCACATTGATCTTCAGTATTCCCTTGTCTAATAAATTCATCATTACATTAAAGAAGAAGATAAGAATTGGTTTTATAACTCTTTTTGATTTGTTTTTATATTGACCACTTTGAGGACATTTTGCTTCCTGCTCTTCACCTATCAATAGTGCTTCCTAGGTCAGAAATTCAAATCAGTCTACTTTTCATGTGACTTAATCTTATGAAATTACACAGGCATGCATTTAACTGTATCTATCCCAGCATGCCCATGCAGCAGTCACGGCACTGGAATAAGAATAGAACCTGAAGAGATTCTGACAATGTTGCTTCTATTGAATATGCAATAAAGGAATTCATATACAACTTCTGATTTAAACTGAGTTCTTACCTCACGAGATTCTACTATAGCTACACATTAGACACTCATCTTTTTATATATATATTTTCCAGAAGCTTCTTTAATAAGGGTTCATAAACACTTTAACCTCCCTTCTAGCCTACCACCCAACAGAGGTAGGGGAAAGGAAAGATTACTAGGGCAAAGAAGGATGTGGACCTGTTTAGAAATAGTTCTTTGGGGGGACCTTGGCCTAGTGTTGGCGATTCGGAGCTGCTGGAGCTGTCCGAGATGGCAGAGGTGGAGGAAACTCTCAAGAGGCTTCATAGCCAGAAAGGAGTGCAGGGCATCGTCTTGGTGAACACAGAAGGCATTCCCATCAAGAGCACAATGGACAATCCCACCACTACACAGTATGCCAACCTCATGCACAACTTCATCTTGAAGGCGCGGAGCACTGTGAGTGAGATTGACCCCCAGAATGACCTAACCTTCCTTCGAATTCGCTCCAAGAAAAATGAAATTATGGTGGCACCAGGTTCAAGGTAAGCCTAGTGGGTGTAAAGAGTCAACTTGCTTCACTGCCCAGTCACTGTCGGGTGGCATCCACCAGTGATCTTCAGCAAGCCTCATAGAGGAATTGTGACTTCATGAGGAAGAAAGACACAAACATTAATGCTGGTCATTCTCAACTTGATAAAGACTATTCCCTGATTGTGATTCAGAATCCAACTGAATAATCCACTGTCTTGGCTTCCTGTGTCATTTCTTAATTTAATGTCCTCCAAGAAAAATAGCGTTAATCGTGTCAGTGGGCACATAGTGGTTGCCTGAGAGCCCATATAGACCATGCCATTGATCAAGGGTAGCTCTGCCCACCCCAATCAAGGAGTGCCTCTGATGATCCAGTCAGTCCCTAGGAAAGCTCACTTCTCATCTCTAAGCTTTGGAATAAGAGCTTATGATAAGCCCACACCCTGCTTTCTTCTAATCTGCTGTTCACTTTGTCCCCCTTGGAAAGTTGTTTTTGTTTTTTTAAACTAAAAATTACTTCAAGCCCCCTAAAAAAAAAAGAAAGAAAGAAAGAAAGAAAGAAAGAAAGAAAGAAAGAAAGAAAGAAAGAAAGAAAGAAAGAAAGAGTTTTTTGGGGAGATTCCAATCTTCATTGTCAAGATGGCAGCAGTTCAGTTCGCATGAATCAGCAGCAGTAGCCTGATCCATGCACAAATGGCATTCAACAAACAGCAAAGGCAGTTAGATCCAGAAGAAACTTTCATTTTTTAAAATATATAAACAAAAATTATTACCATAAAACTGCTATAAAATAGCAAAACTAATATTGAGTTTTCTATAAAATTTCACACACACATATATATGTATATAGTATGTATACATATATAAAAATATATTAATTACTAGACAACATTCCCAAAGTTTGAAAATTAAAAAAGAGCACATTATAAAGTAAGATTTCAAAACCTGCATTGTGTAAATTCAAAATAGCATGTTTCTTAATCCAAAAACAACATTTTTTACTGCTTCAAACCATCTCTTGCTTATGTAGTAAATGGACAAAAACCACATGATTATGACTATAAATTTTATTATAATAAATATGTATTAGGAATGACTAAAGATTTTTCTAGTTAATTATAAAATGAAAATTTTATACCTATTACTGTGATGTCGAGCAAATGATGTCAATACTCTGCTTCTGCTCCCTTCTGTGAGAGAATAACTATTGGACAAAGTATACACCTAAAGAGCTGCTAATCTTAATTTTACTCTAGGAAAGCTTTTTAGATATTGGTATTGTTTCTGTTTTAGATAGTGGAAGATGACTTCACCTTTCATGTTTAAGATTTCATGGTTTTATTTCTCCATTCTTTTAAAATAGCTAATTAATTTAACAAAGTTATTTCCCTTTATTTTTTTGACAGCTACATTATTTCCCTTTAAATCACAGTAAGTTTTTAAAGATAGCTTTTAGGTTGATCCTAGATCACAGGCACTCTGTGAAGCAGTTGGAATTGAAAAGTTGTAATGATCTCCTTACCCACATGCTCAACTGAAAGGCTGTCTCACAATGAGACTGCCTAGGCTGTTAAATACCTGAGGTGTGAAGTTCTAAAGTAACAGGAGACACAAAGAGGTGTGGAATGAGATTTCTCAAAATGTATGCCTGGTGACTAATCCGCACAGACAAATCAAGGAACAATATCAGTCTTTTATAGACTGTGATAAAAATTGAACATTACTGTTCTTGAAGCAGGAAGTCTACAAAAAAAAAATATTTAAAATCTCTAGTCGAGGTCCTCAAATAGCTATGACAGTTTAGTATTAAAATGAAATCCAGATAGAACAGTACCTTCTGAGTCCAACATTATTTCACTCTGTATATTGATATAGACAACTTTGTGTCCTGTCATATAAAAATTGATTTGATTCTGGAAAAAAAATATTAAAAGTTCTCTAAAAATCGGGAGTCTTTTCCAAAAATCTGCAAAGCATTATCAAGCTGGGCAATGTGAATAAACCCTTGGATAGGTTATTCATACACTGGAGTCATCAAAGAGCTACTTTAAAATGGTCATGATTTTATATTAAGGAAATTGATCAGAAAATGTATAATTTTGCTAGAGAGAAATCTCTTAAAATAATCAAAGACAAATTCTGTAAAAATCCAAAGCAGAGTAAATTAGGATGTGAGTATATAATATAATATTAAAAATGATTTAACATCACAAAACAGAAGATTATGAAATAGAAAATGGATCAGGGATATCAACTGATATAAATATAAAGAAGTAAAGAAATAATTAAGTATATGATGAGAAGAAAATTTTCAAAATTATACATATCAAATATGCATATGATGGGAGTTCAGGAGTGAACAAAAAGGAAAAATATTTTAAGTTATGTTGGGCTGGAAATATTTTCTCCATGATCAATAGTGATCTAACCATCGACATTAAACCTATAAAGACACCAAAATGCAGTTCTATGTTTGAGGAGGAAAACTGGAAAAAAAAAATCATCCAACAGAGTATGCTGAGCAATTCCTGGAAACAAAAAAGCAGAGAAAGGGAAAAACAAGGGGTCAGAAAGATGTTTCCTTCAAAGCAGTGGTGGAAACTAAAGCTGACAAGTCATGCAACCTGACATAGTTGAAAGAAAATGAAATGACAGCAGCCAAGTACTGAAGGAAAAAAAAAACCCTGTGAATTTGAACTTCTATAACCACAGAAAATATCCTTTAAATGCTGGCTAAGTGGAAACATCTCACTATAAACCTCCAAGTAGGATCACATAAGAACAACTGTGCAAAAGTAAATAACAGAGTAGTTCAGAAAATAACAGCATAATAATACGCAAAGAATGTGAGAATGAAAAGAAAACCACAAGTCTATGGACGAGTTTGATTCAAAAAAAAAACTTTCTATGGAATTAGAAGTGCATGTGTGCCTGTGTCTGCATGTGTGAGGAAGGGAAATGAAAAAGTGAGTAGAAATGTGAAAGGTACAAAAGTTACAGACCGGGAGATTAACCTGGTGTTTTACTGTGCCACAGAGAGACTGTGTAGGTAATGTATAGTTCAATTAAAAATAGATTTTAAATTACTTAATCTATTTCTCCTTTTCACAATGAAAATCATTTAGAAACATACATTCTAGATTATGTGATATGATTAATAATATTGAATAAGATTTAAAAATTAAGAAAAAGAAAACAGGCTACATGCAAACAGAAAAAAAGTAATAAAGCTAAAAATAGCAATGAGACAAAAACGTAAAATAGAGGACCCCATAAGCAGCTGTGTTCTTTAATCAATACTAATAAAATTATAAGGTTCTAAGATGACGGCAGGAGTGAGATAAAAGGGGAATGCATGGTTGGAAAAGAGACAGCATTAAAGATCCTATAAGCTGCAATCCTCTGTTCTCCTTCATGACCAGACTTCACAGGTATCCCTGGTTCTGGGAGGGAAAACCCTACATACACAAATGCAGTTTTAATGGTTTTTCTCCAATTTAAAATAACGATCCCACAAAATTATAAAATTTGTGTCTGTAAAGTTGAAAAATGTACAGGAACTGGTACTTCTATTAATTTTCTTTCTTTCTTTTTTTTTTTTTTTTTTTTTTTTTTTTTTTTTTTTTGAGGCAAATGCACTCTGTAAAATCAAAAGCCTCTTTCAAATGTGAGCCCTGGAAGTCTCAACTGTGTCTCAACTATGCCTTTTTTCTCTTTTTTTAAAAGCTTACATTCATACATCCATATGTGCATACACACATACATAGGCACATATGTACACATATACATACATGTTTATAAAGGTTTTTTATTAGATATTTTCTTTATTTACATGTAAATTTTCCCTTTCCCAGGTTCCCCTCCAAAAACCAAACAAACAAACAAAAACAACAAGAACAAACCCCTTTTGCCTCCCCCTCCCCATGCCTGCCACCCCACCCTCTCCCACTTATTGGCCCTGGCATTCTATTAAATTTTAATTCTCAAAACATCAAAGCAAATGTTTGTTAAAGTAAATGAGTCCAGAATTTAAAGTTTCTTTAAGAACAAACAGATGCACAGTAAACTCAGCATTGATGACGATTGATGTTATATATATATGTGTGTATGTGAATATATACATATATATATAAATGTACATTTATGTATATATGTATATATTCAACATTCTACTGGATATTTTAGAAATGTGATAAAGCAGTACTAGTAATTGATATGTCAATTACAATGTTTTGTGATTTGCATGCATGCAATTATATGATTTGTAAACAATGAGAAACACTGTAGGTCATAATTTCTTGATTTCAAATATGATGGAGAGACTATTTCTAGTCCCATTTATTTCAAAGGCCATTGATAGTAATACATAGAAAAGAGTTTGCAGGTCCCAATTTTAGATGTGGTACAGTTGAGAGAAAGCTCTAATGGCAGAAACACCAAACACATATGGCTGTGTTACAAGTACACAGCAGAGATGCTCAAGCTCTTAGATGTCACTTACATCCAGTGCTTTCAGCAAAGAATGCAGAAATGATTCTGATGGACATGGGATCAGAGATAATGTAGACTATTGCTTTTTTAATTAATTTTTTCTATTTATATTTAGGAAAAAACTTTATTCAAAATAAAGAACAGACTACATTACACTATAAGAACTCAGCATGTCACTTGAATGAAGATACTTAAAGGCCACCCTATAGATTTTCTACAGTGAAGATGATAGTAATAGTAAATACTTCATATTGCTATGGGATGTATGTATGTACATGTGGATGGATGGTTGGGTGGGTGGATAGATGGTATCATAACTAGTTTTCTAATGCTGTGATAACCATGACCAGAATCAATTTGGGGGAAAAAAGGATTTAGTTCATCTTCCAGTTTTAGTTCATTGTGAATGAAAGTTAGGGCAGAACTCAAGCCAAAAACAGGAGAAGTAGAGACTCTGGAGGAATGCTCCTGCTGGCTTGCCCCTCCTGACTTGTGTTAATGTGATGACTTATAAATAGATAGATAATGGATGAAAGGCACTTATACAGATTCTGGTTTGATAGATGATATTATAAAAGATTAAAATGCTGATTTATTGATTGATAAATGATAGATGATTGACAAATAATTTTTCTGAGCAGATCTATGAAAATTGAAGTTATTACTCCCCAAGTTTTAATAAAATTGAAAGAAGTACCAAATAACCAAAATAAATCACCAAAGTTCACAAAAATAATAAGCAATACAAGAAGAATTCACTTAACATCATCATGTTCAAATGTTTCTTATTTAAAATATTTATTTATTTATTAATGTATATGAGTGCCATACCATTACAAATGGTTGTGAGTCACCATGTCAGTGCTTGAAATTGAACTTAGTTAGCTCTTGAAGAGCAGTCAGTGCTCTTAACCACTGAGTTATTTCTCCAACTCCATCAATGTTTCTTAATCTATGTATGAAAATCACAAAACTCTACAAAGAGAAAGTCAAAAAAAAAAAACAGGAACAGATGAAAATTAGAGAGACTTCCATTTCTTTTCTGTAGGTCTATAAGTATATAAGAGAGAAAGAACTTAAAACACCTACCAGACTCACACAGAAACACAGGTTGGCTGCATCAAAAAAAAAAAAAAAAGAGAGACGGAAAGAAAGAAAGAAAGAAAGAAAGAAAGAAAGAAAGAAAGAAAGA
>JADRCD010102595.1:0-11787 GCA_019843815.1 Montemys delectorum | reverse complement strand
AGAGAGAGAGAGAGAGAGAGAGAGAGAGAGAGAGAGAGAGAGAGAGATTCTGGAAATCAAGTCTGTACTATTCCATTTATATCAGAGATCCAGTGGTAAGCAAAGAGATCACTATTGAGATTTGGAATTTAATTAGTTAGCACAGTCCAACTTACTCTAGCCAAAGAAAGTAATTCACATTAAATAATTTGAATTTCATTCAAATACAAAGCTTCTCAAGGTTTTTTTAAGCAGTAAAAATGCCAAGATGAAATATACTTTTAAAAGGATCACTCTGACCAAAGATATGAATGTATTGGAAGAAGGCAAGAGTCAACTTCAAGTAAAGAACTTGTCAATAAAATTAGAGCAAATTAATGCCTTCAGTCAACAAATATTTACACATTGCAATGTGACAAGTGTTGGTGATACAAAGACAAATGGGAAAATCTTAATATTTAAGATTTTCTTAATATTATTAAGATAAACCCATTGTGCTAAGAAGGAGAAAAACAACAAAATATAATACTATATAAAAAACATTGATTTATAAGAAGACCCTTAACATGTGAAGAACGATCCCAAGAGATATGTGAAAGGACACTCACAGACAATTGGAGAAACTAGTAAACTTAATCCAACTTAGGTATACACAATGTTTAATTCATAGAAGCAAACACTTAAAGACTATTTATGTCCTTATATATCAGTAATGCCATACCAAATTGAAACAATGCATTTGGACAATTTGTCCTACGCAATAGTGCTACCCAATGAAAGCTAGAATGTGAGCATAATAGTGTTCTACTAAAAGTACAGCAAAAGCATATAACTTGGGTAAGGCCCAAGTTTGCTAAAGAGGTATAAATTATTCAGAACTCAATGGCGATGCATGAAGTGTTTGCATGTTCACTAGAGGTTTTGCAACCAAAACCTGTGTAAAACTCTTGAGTAATTCAACAGCATTTTTGCAAACATCCTGATGGCTGTCAGAATATCAAACTGCATAAATAATGGGCAAAATCTTTAACTAGTATGAGAGGTTGAATAGGCTTTGCAAATATGCTCAAACACAAGGACAGACACACATAGGCATGCACTCTGTTTCCATCCAAACTGGTGTCAGAAGAAAGCTCCAACCTTGTGAGATCTTAGGGACATTTGATCTGTATGCCAAATCATATGTGTTTACAACTACCCATCCCTAAGCATTTTCTTTCCCAATTCTGCATTCAATTCTTATTATCTACTTTTGAGATGACATGTTTTAGTAAAAAAAAAAAAAATACCAGGAAAAATAATCTATTCATTAGAAAACTGATCAGGATTCATCTTTGGATTCACTCACTTTTCCACAATATTACTAGTGGGAATTCGGTTCAACTTATTTCAATACCTATGATGCAGAGTAACATATTAAGGTATAGAACAAACCCTGGAGACACCCAAGCAGCAGACTGAATCCGAAGAATGAAAACGCATTTTCTAAAGGAAACATGGAGATTTTTCCGAGTGCCCTTCACTCAGCCTCTACTTTACTTTTAACTCTTTTTACATATTTCTGCTTCCTTAGATTTTTTTCTACTGTCTAGTCTTTCTTTGGCTCTCCCATCAAGTCATATAGCTATAAATATTACAAATAAACTAAAAAAAATCCTGAATTAAATGATTCCCTCAGCTTTCCCCCTGAACACAAGCTTATTGGACATTTGCATCTAAATGTCCTTTTGAACATGAGCTCAATGATTCTGAAATTAAGTTCTTTATCCTCTCGTAACTTTGTTGTCAAATGTGGTTCTCCTTTTAAATGATTTCTTCCTATTTTCATGATGGTAGCCACTCACTAGTGTTACAAGTTGAGAAATCATTAGACCTAAACTTTTACTCCTCCCTCTCTCATGCTACCATTCAAATAATTTGCTACATTTTGTCAATCTATTTTAAAAGGCCTCTTTATCTTTCTCTCATTCTCATTTTTAGCACTAGAGTTTGGGTCATCAGTATCTTTTACGTGTAACTATCATCTATAGGCTTAGTCCTTCAACAGACTATCCACAATGATGCTTCAATGACCCACATAAATATGTTTTTATTCACTCATATCATTTCTAATTACACAGTTCACTACTCCAGGGCAGTGATCATATATATCTTATTTATGTTTTTATCACTAAGACCTTGCATAGGATCTGACATAGAAGAAACCAGTTAAATGAATGAATGCATTCCAGGGAGGTCATTGTAATAGTTCTTTTCAATTGCATTCCTGAAAGATACAAAAGGCACATAAAATAATGAAATAAAAGTGAACTCACTTCTTTCTTTACAGAGCTAAATATTCACCATACTTAGTGACTTGATTTTTCTATGGTCTCTTGTTTTGGGGCCTTTTGATCTTTGGATATTTGGTACTATGCATGACAACGATATGCTTTACTGATTGTTCACCTTTGGATTATATAGTGTCACCTACCTCCCAATAGCTCAAGTATTTAAGATTTATTCTCGATGCAAGGAGTATTCAGAAGTGGAACTTTAGGGGTGTGATTAGATCAAAAATTTGTTTTTTTAATAGATTATTCTGTCAATAGATTCAAAATTGGAACGATGTAAGTAAAACCTAGGTAGACAAGGTAAGTCACTAGGAGCATGTCTTCAAAGACTACCTTGGCTCCTTCCTGTCTCCTCCACTCTTCCTACAATATGAATAGTTACCATATGGTGAATAGCTCCATTCAAACACTCCTCACTGCCATCGAGGCCCATCTCATCACAGGCCCAGATGCAATTAGGTCAGTCATTCATGGACAGAAACGCCTATGACTATTTCCTTCACTAACTTGTTTGCCTCATATTTGGCACAGTAGTAAGAAAAATAATGGAATCTTTTGCCAACTGTATCCATAATTTATACAGTGGTAAGGGCCAGTAGTATTATCCTGCATACCATTGTCATCCCTATATTTCTAGTGTCTATTCCAGTGTTTCTTATATAAGAGATACCCTGAGCATGTTATATGAATAAAGGAGGTAGGCAGCTCATTTGAAAGCTTCCTGTGGCTGAGTCATTCCCTCTCTAGTTACAAACCCCATCTCTACAGACATGCAGGCAGCTCTGGAAGCTTCTGTCTCCAAAGACTGGAGAAGAACACTATGATCTGATATCACCTAAGGTTGAGTGGAGCTTTGTGTAGAGTAAATGCCCATGTATGTTGGCATGTCTTTTTAACCACTATATTTTTTCAATGTACCTGGATAGATACATGGTAAATGTAACATAAACTTAAAAGTAATTAATTGTTCAATATCTGCTTTGTCAAGCATACATCGAACATAAAACCTTCCAAAGTAGAGTCAATCAGGGTGCCACTTGTTATTTAGTGAGAGTAACCCTTTTACATTATCACTTCCTTCTCTGGAGAGATGAGTGTTCCCTCTGTTGATGTGATATAGTTAACTTCTTTCTTTCCCAATGAAAAATCCCAGGGCAGACTCTCAATGAATGATGACTTGAGAGAATATTCAGAAGAAACCTCCATCACCCACCTCATCATTTGTCATTTAGATTTTTCTTAGGAACCTTCAATGATAGATTGGGACTAAAGTGGAAGCTCTTCTTCCCACATCCTCCTTTTTAACTCTTTTCTCTCTTCCTTCCTCTGATAACTCCAACTCTGCAAACCACAAATACATTTTTGAATGCTTATTTTGGGAGCTCAGCTAACAGATTGCAATTCAAGTGACAGCCTTTGTAAGTTGGAGAGATTCCCGAACTTTAAAGCTGGGGCTTCTTTTTAGAGCTACCTTTGTGGAAATGGCAACATTGGGAAATATGTCAGCATGGAATTCCCAGGTCAAGAGAAAGTCCACTCTTTTCCACCAAACATGACTTTTAAAACCCCACTCAGAGATGCAAAAGGTAGTCAATTATATAAAGAGATTAACCTGTACCTGAGAAATTGTTGACACCCCCCTTTAATTCCATGTACACAACTGACCTGTTTATTTCCATGAATAATAAGCAGAGCTGAACTTCCCTGTGTTTAATATAAATCATCTGAATGTGTTCTTGGGTCTTTCCTGTGCTTAATGCACTTTTGAAAGGGAGTAATAACAAAGGGTGTCTGACACTAGGATTCTCAAGCTAGTGAAAAAAATAATCATTCAAGCTTTGTTTTCCAAGACCAGCTAGCTCAAAATTAAACGATTTCCTTAGCATCCTTTCAAAAACTACATTTGTGTGTGTGTGTGTGTGTGTGTGTGTGTGTGTGTATGTGTGTGTGTGTGTGCATGTGTGTGTGTGAATAATTGTGTTGGTGGACATCTCTTAATATAAAAAGACTAATGCTATTTTGCCTTTTCAAAGACTTCAGTCTTTAAAGACATGAACCTCGGTCCAAGAGGAAAACATGATCTGTAAGAAACAAAATATATTGGTTGTAGAAATATTTGTAAGACCCAGGAGAATGGAGATCATGATGGAAAATTAGACCGGAAAGTTCCTTCTAGGCAACAATTGAGATAAGTCACCAGAAGCTTTTCTTGACTGTGGATGTTAAAATAGGAAATGCACAGTACTATTTCAAACCATACATGCATACACACATTCACAAAATATAGGCTGTGAGTTACAGAAATAAATATCCATTTGTCTCAAAAGGTGTTCATACAAGTGGATTTTCCATGATGACTACTGTTTTCTATCTTCTTATGTACCTCTTTCACCTCATTCCAGGTAACATTTCTTCATTCTGCTCATTGAACACCCCAAGCTTTTCCTTGCCTGATTATTATTATTATTATTATTATTATTATTATTATTATTATCTTTACTTTCTTTTAATCTCTACCTCTAATCTTTCTCAAAGTCAAGATATAGCTCAGAAAGAACTTCAAGCATCCTACCTTACATAATTACCCATTATCCTTTTGTTCCTCAGGGATTCTATATGTTTTCTCTTTTTCAATTCTTTTTGTTCACTTTCCATTGGCATTGCAATATAAATACTATGAAAATAGGAAGTCAGTTTTCTTCACTCAAGTCCCAATAGTTAACAATATGATGACAAACAGTAATTACTTGAAAATGTGTCCCAAATAAGAAAATGAATGTTTTAAACAAAAAGGCACCCGTACAAATGACCACTCTAATATGCAGCATAGAATAAGTATTGTAGTTTGGTATTATAAACACGTTGTTCTTCAGGATGAATTTTTTTTTAATTTTGACAATCATACTAATCTTCACATTCCAAACCTAACACGTATCTAATATTACAGGTTAAGACATTTATCCTAGGACTATGCCAAGTAGTGCAGGACATTTTCAATGCAATTGAGCAGTTCTCAGAAGTTTCCTGAAATTTTTGGGACAATGGCTTTATCCCATTTTTTATGGACATTCTGGGAAAAGAAATTAAAAATAAAACATCTATCTTACAGTCCTAGGGACATATGCATTGATGTACATAAGTATAGAAAGAAGTTCTGTGGAAACTCAATACAGAGAGATGTTTGTAATCTATGGCCTCTGGATTCAGAAAGCACATGAACTAGATGTTGAAATCTGGCTAGAATATTTTTGTTTTGAATTGCAAATTGGACCTTATGAATCAAGTAAAATTAATCTCATGCCTTGCATGATGTTTCACACAGCAAGATATTGGCAGAGCAGTTACCAATCTTAACGTCTCCTGGCCAATATTCCTTCCATTCTTATATGTAAAAGTTTAGATCTTCAGTTTGACAACATAGATAGAGGGACAGATGCATCATATATGTGTGTGCACGTGTGTGTGTACGTGTGTGTGTATGCGTGTATGTGTGTGTGTGTGTGTATGTGTGTGTATGTGTGTGTGTATGTCTGTGTGTGTGTGTGTGTGTGTGTGTGTGTGTGTATGGAAAGAGAGAGAGAGAGAGCATGACACAGAGGAGAAAATTAATCATCACTCTTTTTTTATTATTGGATATTTTTGTATCAATCATTTTTAATTGATTATTTTATTTGTTTACATTTCAAATGTTATCCCCTTTCCTGGTTTCCTCTCTGCAAACTCTCTATCCCATCCTCCTTTACCCTGACTCTATGAGGGTGCTCCCCCACTCACCCACCCACTACTGCCTTATTGCCCTAGCATTCCTCCACACTGGGACATCAAGCCTTCACAGGACCAAGGGCCTCCCCCCCCCCCGCCATTGATGCCAGATAAGGCCCCTTCAGCTTATTCAGTCCTTCCCCTAACTCCTCCATTGGTGTCCCTGTGCTCAGTCGGATGGTTGGCTGCGAGCATTGACATCTGTATTGGTCAGAATCTGGCAGAGCCTCTTAGTAGACAGCTGTATCAGTCTCTCGTTACCAAGCAATTCTTGGCATCAGCAATAGTGTCTGGTTTTAGTGTCTGAATTTGGGATGGAACCCCAAGTGAGACTTTCCTTCAGTCTCTGTTCTACTCTTTGACCCTGTATTTCCTTTTAGACAGGAGCGATTCTGGGTTAAAATTTTGGAGATGAGTGTGTGGCCCCATCCCTCAACCGGGGGCGTGCCTAACCTCTGGATATGGTCTCGACAGGTTCTCTCTCCCCTTTGTTGGGTATTTGAACTAATATCATCTCTGTGGGGTCCTGGGAGGCTCTTGCTTTCCTAGCATCTGGGACTTACTGGTTGCTAACCTCAGTCTCCATCCCCCATTACTACACACCTCTGTTCAACTTCCTGATCCTATGTACACCTACTCCTATACCTGACTCTGCCCGTCTTTTTTCCCCTCCCCCTCTTCTATTCCTCACAAATCCCTCCCACCCTCTACTTCCCTTGATTATATTGTTCTCCCTTCTAAGTAGGACTGAAGCATCAACTCTTTGGTCTTCCTTCCTCTTGAGTTTCATGTGGTCTGTGAATTGTATCGTGGGTGTTCCATGCTCTTTGCCTAATATCTACTTATCAGTGAGTACATACCATGTGTGTTCTTTTGTGACTGAGTTACCTCACTCAGTTTAATCATCAATCCAACAGTGAAACTTGAAAGCTACATTAGCAACTGGACTAGCAAGGCATGCCTACCTACTAATTTAATAATGGCATGAAAATCAATGGCATGTACAACTACTTTCTGATAAGAATTAAGTCTCACTCTACAAGATGAAACCCATAAATGATGCAAGTGCCAGGGAAAGAATCTGTGGTTACATAGGTCATTGGCCCTAGAAGAGAATCTACTACTGTTATTCTACTAACTGAACATAGTATTGAACTGACTTTGATGGCCTTCTTGTTATACCCATAGATGATGTCAGGTTTCATGAACAAAGCTTCTATTTTCAGTAGATGTAGAGAGCCACACCCAAGCCGGCAGCCTCCATTACAAGATGGCGCCGGCAGCCGGTTTCTTCTCCCCTTAACACGTAGTCTGTGCATGTGCCTAGGGCCAGAGTGCGCTAAGTCTCAGCCCATCTGCGCATGTGCTAGGGCCAAAAACGCCAAGTCACAGCCTATCCCGAGGTGTCTCATGAGGTAATGAGCAAACAGCCAATCAGAGATGAGCATGCCGCTCCAGGGCATATATAAGCAGTGCTTTTGGGGGTGTGGGGGGTCGCCCTCTGGAAGATGGAATAAAGTATGGCTGCAGAAGGATCTTGGCTGTCGTCTGTGTGTCTGTCCTGCGCGCACGACAAGTAGATGTTGATTAACAGAAATGTACAACTACTTAAGGTATAGGGAATAAGGGACTGTGAAATGCTAAGCCCTAAATGAAACATGTTTATCACAGAACCCCCTCCCAAGGTTCAGGGGGCACTGTTGAAGAGGGAGAGGGAAAACAGTAAGAGTCTGATGTTGTGGATGGCTACAAGGAAACTGCATCTTTTGGACAAGCAGAGAATCTGCACATATGAATTTATAGTGACTGTGGCAGCATGCAGAAGACATGTGGAATTCAAGATAGACTAAATCTCAGCATGTCAAGGAGAGTCAAACATAAATTTTCATGTTTCACCAAGGAGCTATTGGCAATTAGTGTCTGCTAGAAAGAGTCAATTTTCTTTTCATTTTTCATCAATTAATTATTTACTTACATTCTGATCAGAGCTTTCCTTCCCTCCTCACCTGCCTGTTCCTCCCTCTCACCTTCCCTTCCCTGATGCCACCACCCTCCCTTTTTCTCTCAGAAAAAGAGAATCCCATGGATATCAATCTTCCTTGGCATATCAAGTTGTCGTAGGACTTGAAGCATCTTCTTGTATTGAGGCTAAACAAGGCAGTTCAGTTAGAGGAAGGAGTCCAAATGCAGGCAACAAAATCAATATCAGCCTCTATTCCTACTGTTAGAGGTCCCATATGAAGAGCAAACTATACATCTGTTACATATGTGTAGGGGAACTAGGTCCAGCCCATGCATGCTCTGTGGATGATGTATTAGTCTCTGTGAGCCGCTATGGGCCCAGTATAGTTGATTCTATAAGTTTTCTTGTGGTGTCCTTGACCTCTCTCACTCTTTCAATCCTTCCTCCTACTCTTCCATAAGATTCCCTGAGCTCTTCCTAATGGTTGGTTGTTGGTCTGTGAATCTTTTTTCATCAGCTTCCAGGTGAAGCCGCTCAGATAATTCTTATGCTAGCCACCTATCTGAAAAATAGGAAAATATTATAAATATAGTGTCTGAGATGGGTTTTCTCTCATGGTGTGGGCCAGTTGGGCCAGTCATTAGTTGGCAATTCCCTCACTTTCTGCTCCTTTTTTTAATCTCTATAACTCTTATAGGCAGGAAAACCTGTGGGTCAAAGGTTTGTGGCTACGTTGGTATTCCCATTTCTCCACTGGAAGTCTTGCCTGGTTCCAGAAGGTGATGGTTTCATGTTCCATATCCTGGATTGCTAGAAGTCTTAGTGAGAGTCACCATCATAAATTCTTGAGAGTTTCCATTGTCCTAGATTTCTAGCTTGTCTCAGAGATGTCCCCTCCACTGCTTCCAGTGGTAATAGTGCTTCTTGGTAATAGTTCTAACTCAAGACCCAGCTATATCACTCCTGGGAATATACTCAAAAGATGTTCCATCATACCACAAAGGCACTTGTTCAACTGTGTTCATAGCAGCATTATGTGTAACAGCCAGAAACTGGAAACAACCTACTTGTCCTTAAACTGAAGAATGGATAAATAAAATATAGTACATTTGCACAATATTACTCAGATATTAAGAACAATGACAGTGTGAAATTCACAAGCAAATTGATGATATTAAAAAATATCATCCTGAGTGAGGTAAACCAGACCCAGAAAGACATATTTGATATGTACTCACTTAAAAGTGTACATTAGCCTTAAGTACAAGATAACCATGCTCCAATCTACAGACCCGAAAAAGCTAAATAACAAGGGGGCCCCAAAGGAGAATACTTAATCTTCCTTAGAAGTGGAAATAAAAGAGTCATCTGAGGTGGATGGAGGGAAGGAGCTGGGCAGGAGAGGGGAGAAGAATGAAGGGGAGATCAGGTGTAGGAAGGACGAAGAGGGAGAGAATGGAAAGTCAATTTTCTTTAAGAGTGCAGCTACTTATAAGGTTACCATGCTTCCATGGAAGGCCACCTATCCACAAATTTATGGGCAGCACAATTAGACTTGATAGGTATATGTTTAAAAAAAAAAGAGGTTACACAATTGAACCCCTTCCTCACTCTGGAAGAAGTGAGGGAGGGGTTAACATAATCAAAATGCACTATATGAAATGTTCATAGAACTAAGAAAGCTTTTTGAAGATGACAAATAAAAACCTCAATCTCTGCAACTAAAATATGTTCACTTCTGTAAGTTGTTTCATATGTGTATTTACTGATGAGACAGCAATATAACAACCATATGCTATTAAAGATGCATCAGGCTAATTTTACTATAAATTTATAAATGGCTTTGGCCAATTCATTTTGTGCATATATACTCACTTGGTCTTTCAGTTTTGACATTATAAAGAAAAAGGGAAAGTTAAAACCTTGGCAATTATTTGGATACTGAATTTCTTTTTTTTTTTTTGTCATTTATTTATTTACACTCCACATTTTATTCCCCCACCCCGTTCACATCCCATACCTCCTCCTCACCACCCTGTCTCTACAAGGATGTTGCCACTCCCCAACCCCGACCCAACCAGATCCCTAAACTCCTTGGGGCCTCCAGTCTCTTGAAGGTTAAGTGCATCTTCTCTGATTGAACACAGACCCGGCAGTCCATTGCTGTATATGTGTTGGGGGCTTCATATCATCTGGTGTATGCCGCCTGGTCAGAGATCCAATGTTTTAGAGATCTTGGGGGTCCATGTTAATTGAGACTGCTGGTCCCCCTACAGGTTTGTCCTCCTCCTCAGCTTCTTCCAGCCTTTCCCTAATCCAACCACAGGGGTCAGCAGCTTCTGTCCATTGGTTGGGTGCAAATATCTGCCTCTGTCTCTTTCAGCTGTTTGTTGGGTCTTCTGGAGTGTGGTCATACTAGGTCTCTTTTTGTGACCACTCCATAACCTCAGTAATAGTTTCAAGCCTTGGGACCTCCCATTGAGATGGATCCCCCCTTTGGGCCTGTTGCTGAACCATCTTTTCCTCAGGTTCCTCTCCATTTCCACCCCTGTAATTCTTTCAGAAAGGAACAATTATGGGTCAGAGTTGTGACTGTGGGTTGCCCCCTTTCCCTCACTTGAAGCCCTGTCTTCCTGCTTGGAGGTGGCCTCTATAAGTTCACTCTTTCTAAGTGAACTTAGGTCCTCCCTTTGATTTCTGAGTGTCTCTCATCTCCCAGGTCTCTGATACATTCTGGATGGTCCCCCCAACCTCCTACATCATGAGGTTGCCTGTTTCTATTATTTTTGCTGGCCCTCAGGGCTTCAGTCCTTTTCCCTCACCCAATACCAGATGAAGTTCCCCTTTCCCCCCACTCCCATCCCCAATCTACTTTCCTTCCCAAGTCCCTCCAACCCTCACCATTTGTTTGGCTTTCTTATTCTTCTTCCACTCACAGTAGAAAAGAGATTTCCCAATTGCCAAAAGGCAAAAAAAGATCTTTGTCCTATTCTGGGTGGATGAGTTTTGAGAAAACTACATGTCAAAAAAGCAGTATTATCCATATACCATGAGTTTAAGCAAAATTATACAGTTATTCTCCTTTGCTCGTGTCTATCTTAGATACACCTCAAACTTTTTTCTCTGGATGTTCAGTAGAGAGCACTATGCATACATTCCATTTTGGCATTTCCATGGAGAAAAAGAGGGAACAAAAGAATCCAGAGGCAATCTGAAACCCATTCAAGCAAGCAATCGCTGATCAAACCTTTTTTTTTTTTTTTCACCTCAAGCAAGAGAGAAACTGTATTAGCAAGATGCCTCCAGATCCATTAATTAATTTACTATATTACACATGGCAGGAAATGGTAGAGAACAGGAAAAAGCTTGGTTTTTTTTTCTGAATTAGGGACATGGCAAAGGATGTGTCTCCCCATAATTCATGTCTGCGATGGGATTCCACAGGGTAGATCTGGAACATAGCAGTGAGAGGTGGACTCGGGGCTCAGCCACTTCTCAGGTGTCATAAGCACTCAGTTCTTGCTTGAGATGAAAAAAAAAATAGTGCTGGAGAAAGAGCTCAGGGTTCTGTATAGAGAATCTACTGCATTGGATGGAAGAATAACCTGTCAATAAAAAATGCTGTTGGATTATTACCTTAGGCTGGAAGTAGGGCGGTAGATGGATGTTCTGGACAGAGAGGAGATTCTTCTTCTTCTTCTTCTTCTTCTTCTTCTTCTTCTTCTTCTTCTTCTTCTTCTTCTTCTTCTT
>JADRCD010102589.1:0-10372 GCA_019843815.1 Montemys delectorum | reverse complement strand
TTCCTGTTTGTATTCAGCAAGGTGTGGAAGGAAGAGTCCCTGGTAGCTGGCCCTGGACTTTGGCCTGAACTCTGCGGCTCCTCCTTGGCCCTGGGTGAGGGGCCCTGGCCTTGGTTTCTGAGCTCATTTAACTTTGCTTTCTGGCACCTGCTCGGGACTCGGGCAAGACAGAGAAATAATCCCCTTTCCTCCTCACCTCAAGCTGATTTTTCTTGTCCAGCCCCTCTCTGGAGCCTGAGATGAAGGTTCAGAAACCTGGAGACAAGTGGCTTCTTGTGCAGGGAAAGCTAACGATCTAAGCTGAGAAGGGCCACCAGCGGGGTCAGTCTTGCGTCTTGGGCCAACAGCTTTCCAGACCAGCAGCCCTGCCGTGGTATCTGCGGCCTTTCCTCAGTGGAGCAGGGAAAAGGGCTCCTAGATGTCAGGGAGAGTGTCTGACAGAGCCAGAGCCACGCCTATTTGCAGCAACCGTGACAGTGCCTCCTCTGCAGCTTCCAGCTCTTTGGGGAGAAATGGCACATAGCAGCCTCCTCGGCCATTCCGTCCGCAGCCTGCCTTGGCCTCCTTGCCCCCACCGCCTTTCAGTGTCACCAAGAGGGGAAGGGAAGTGGGCTTCTCGCAGACAGCACTGTGTGATGGGAAGGTCCCTGAGTGGGCTGGCTTTTCCCAGCCTAGGCCTGTGGAAGAGAATGAAAAGCAGATGGGCTCCATAGCCATCCTCCCCACTGCTCCTCTGGGCTTCCTCCTCCCCTCCCCCAGCACAGGCTGGCCTCGGTAACCAGAAGCCCATTCTCTTCTCACTTGCTGGAAGCAGCCAGCAGCAGTGTCCTCAGGTGTCATAACCAAGGGGTGGGCCTGGTCATCTTCAGGGCCCTCGGGCTCAGAGCGTAAGTAGAACAAGGGCCCTTTGGCCCAGG
This sequence comes from Montemys delectorum, assembly GCA_019843815.1. Classification (NCBI taxonomy): domain Eukaryota; kingdom Metazoa; phylum Chordata; class Mammalia; order Rodentia; family Muridae; genus Montemys; species Montemys delectorum. The sequence continues at coordinate 9,455 of JADRCD010102589.1, read as the reverse complement.
CCACCAGGTCAAGACCAGGAAGCCCACAGCTCTGAGTCATTTTTGATAGCTATGCAGAAGACTTCGGTCTGGCCTTTACCATTTCTTTCTTTGCACCTTCCTTCTCCCCCGCCCATCCCCTCTGCAGGCATCTCCATCTGTCCTCATCACTGATTCTCCTCCGACACTGCCTGTTTGGGGCTTAGTCTCTAGTTCCTCTTCCTCTAGATGAGACAATACCCCTGCCCCCCCCATTGTATCATTTATGAATATAGAATGTGTGTGTGGGGGGGTGCAGACTGTTGTTTTTAAAACCAGCTCAAGGGTTAGGGCAGGCAATAGTTTGTAGCCTCTGCCGGGACCTCTGGAGCCTTAGAATAAAATGATGCACGTGCCTGCCATAGTTCACTTCCGTTTCTGGGACTTGCAAGCTGAGGCCAGGAGCCTGCTGTGGCCTTGGTACCCCGTGCCCTCATGGAAAGGAAAGGAAGCATCGTCGGTCTACAGGAACCCCAGGACAGAGGAGGTTTGGGGTGGGGTTGGGGGACAGGATCCACACGCTTGCGCGCACAAAGAAAACTGGCTTTATTAACTATTCCACGCTTGAAGTTGGGATCCAGCTCCCCTTTCGCCCCTCCCTCTAGGACCACCACACCCCACGGTAAACAGGGCTCCAGTAAAGGAAAAGCTGAGAGCTATGTCTCCTCCAGGAAACCCTAGACGCAGTAGGACTGTCTGCCACGCTGGCCAGGCCTCGAGTAGCCCAGACTAAAAAGGGTTAAAATCTGCAGTGCTGAATCTGGAAGGCCGAAGCCCAAGCAGACTTTCATTCTTTGCCACCATTGCTGCCTGCTGCAGTCCCTCCCTGCCACATGGCCTTCTTGTCCAAAAGTAACAGAGCAGGATGGTACACTGCATCTACCCTGCATGCAAGCGGGGAAAGCCGCCTCTTGCCTAACCAGGGTTCTCTAAGGCCCTGAAGCAACTTGGAGACACCAATTAAAAGAAGTCATGCCACTTGGAGCCACACTGCCTGGGCCTAGTACTCCCAAATAGGTGACAGCGAAACTAGCAAAGATAGCCCCAGATAGCTTCCCTCTGCCCTGCCCTATCCAGATGCTGGCCTGTTTTGTTTTGGAGCCTTCTAGAGTGCTTGATGAGGCCTCTAGGGCAGCAGCTTGCCTCAGCCTCTGGGGCTCTCGGAATTAAGCCTGAGCACCACATGCACTGTGTCTAGGTTGAACTGGAGCAGCTCTGGGTGCTTCCCAGCCTGCACTGGGCAGGCCTGTGGTTCCAGTGAGTCCCAACTAGCTCAGGCCCTCACTCAGACATGATCTTCCCTTGCTTAGTGGGAATGCTTTAGGAAGCTGGCCTTGGCAGAGGCTGGGCAGGATGGATGAGTCGGTTAGCCCAGTGACTTACTCTCCTTCCTCCTTTTCCAGGCTGACCAGCTGACCGAAGAACAGATTGCAGGTAAGTTTGCCGCTCTGTCCCAAGCCAGATGTTAGCTAGCCCCTGCATCTCATGAAATGTGTGTTCATATCACCTCATGCCAGGCCTGTGGCTAGAATGTTGGTATATGTGTGTGGAGAAAAGCTTAACCAGGAACTGCCACACCTACCCCACAGCCCGGCCACAGACCTTGGCCAAGCTGCAGGGGCTGTGTGCCCTCCCTTGCTATAGCTCACTTGGGGCCTCCCCCACCCCACCCCCAGTACCAGCCAGCCAGACTGAGAAGGGGCCCCCTGCCTCTCCTGAAGTGGGCTGGCCACCCTGTGTACCTCCAGAAGATGGCTGGCCACACCCACCTCTACTTCCTACTTCCTCACCAGAGCTTAGCTACCCTGACCCCAACTCAAGGCCCCTTTCTGTCCCTCACTGCCTGTGTGGTGCAGGCTGTGTGATGGGCCACAGCTGTTCCTTTTTCTTTTCCTCTTGTTGTCTGGTACCAGGAATCAATTCCTAGAGCGCAGCTTGGTTTTGTTGATTGCCGCCATACCCTCAACGCCTGGCACATAGTAGGCATCCCATAAATCCTTTGTGCATAAACAATAAGCACGCACTTCCCATGAGCTAAAAGAAGCTCGCTGGACCCTGCGGGACTGTGCGGCTCTGCACCCCACCCAAGCTTCAGAAAGACCGGCTGCAGGGCTGATGGAGCTGTGGACTATTTCTTTGGTTTTGCCCCTCCACAGCCTATGCTGCCAGAAGGCCTGAGGCAACTCCTAGTGTATCTGTCTCCTAAGAGTGGGTTGTTGCAGAGCTGACCAGAGGCCAAAATGAGAGAAAAAGTCTCTGCCCTTAGCTTTCCTGCTCTGTGACACAAGGACCTGCCGTCTCAGAATCACATGTTGGCCCTAGGCAGGTAGAGACCCACCCAGAAAAGCCAAAAGATTAGACTTGGCCTCGTGGGTCACATGACCCACTCTCAACTGGCATCCCCACACCCACTAGAGCCAGGTCTCAGCACAGGGAAAGGACAGGGAGACTGGGACTATTTCCCCGGAGCCCAGAAGCTCGGGTCACAGCTGCCCAGCAGTGTATGTCCCTCCCTCCCACCCCACCTGCTATCCCCAACCTGGCTGGCCTGTAAACACACACACACACCTCTCTTTTCGCTCAGTGCCCATTAGCAAAACGTCCACACTCCCCTCCTTCACCACCCCCAGCCCACACCCTCTGGGAACAGGCTGTGAGGCATCTGTTCTCTCAGGGTTTGGGGGTGGGGAGCTCTGGGTGCCAAAGTGGGCCCAGTGGGAGGGCAGGAGCCACATGCTTCTCTCCCCTTTCCTGATGCGGCCCCAGCTGCAGCCATCCCACACAGTACCACGCTCCTCATCCTCCTGCCTTGGCAGCCATCCCCTTTACGTCCCGTCCCCTCAGCCCCACACACTGCCCATCAGCCAAGCTCTGCTGTGGACTGCCTCCACAGGCTTGGCTCCTCCCTGGAAGGTGGTAGCGTCCACAGCTGGGGACTGGGCTGGCAGTGCCCAACAGAAGGAATTTGACAGCACAATTCCTTTTGAGGCTGGCCAGAAGCCTCTGCCGCCTCCCCTTCCCCTCTCCAGTTGACCTTGGCTAGTGAGCTTCAGATGAAGAACTGTCATGCCTCTTACCCTCTCCATAAGTTTGGTCCACTGCATCATTTGAGAGAGAGAGGCCAAAGCCAGGAACCAAGAAGAAATGAGTTAGTAGAGGAAACCGTCAGGCTGGATCACCCAGCTAGATGGGCTGAGGAGGTGGACAGTTTCTCATGCTGCAGAGTGGAGAGCGAAAGAGGGCAGGGAGCGGGTCGCAGAGGAGGGGCCCTAACCTGAGGCCTGACTCCTTCACATTCCTTTCCTTCCCCAGAGTTCAAGGAAGCCTTCTCCCTCTTCGACAAGGATGGAGATGGCACCATCACCACCAAGGAGTTGGGGACTGTGATGAGATCGCTGGGGCAGAACCCCACTGAGGCAGAGCTGCAGGACATGATTAATGAGGTGGACGCTGATGGTGAGCGCCCAGTCCCTCGGGGATCCCAGGAACCCTTCTCTCTAGAGGGTTCCAGGCAACATCTGCCTCTTTCCCCTCTGCTAGGCAATGGGACCATTGACTTCCCAGAGTTCCTCACCATGATGGCCCGAAAGATGAAGGATACAGACAGTGAGGAGGAGATCCGAGAGGCCTTCCGTGTCTTTGACAAGGTGAGTAGTCAGCTCTAGACAAATGTCCAATAGCAAAGCCACAGTCCCCCCACCCCACCCTGTCCTTTCAGAACCCATTCACCCAGTGTTGTGTGGGGGTGGCAGGTGATAGTCCCTGCCCTCGCAGCAGGGGGCCTGAGTGACAAGCCTTTATCCCCACACCCCAGGATGGGAATGGCTATATCAGCGCTGCCGAGCTGCGTCACGTCATGACAAACCTGGGGGAGAAGCTGACAGATGAGGAAGTGGATGAGATGATCCGAGAGGCAGACATTGATGGAGACGGCCAGGTCAATTATGAAGGTAAGTTTCGTTGGGCTCCATCCATGCCCCGGAGATGGGAGGACTATGGGGGCTCAGTGGGTGACGGACTCACCCCGTTATCTCTTGGCAGAGTTTGTACAGATGATGACTGCGAAGTGAAGGCCCGGGCAGCTGGCCATGCCCGTTCTCCTGATCTCTTCTTGCGCTCTCCTCTCTTCAACACTACTCCCCTGCGTACCCGGTTCTAGCAAACACCAATTGATTGACTGAGAATCTGATAAAGCAACAAAAGATTTGTCCCCAGCTGCATGACTGCTCTTTCTCCTTCCTCCTGACTGTCCCTCCATGCCCTCATTGCTTCCTTTGGCCTCCCCCTCCATTCCCAGTCTCCAGGCCTGATGCATTCACAAGGTGAACCCCATTGCCCTGCCCTGGGGAGCCTCTGCCCTCCTCCTCTAGCCCGGATGGCTCTCCTCCGTTTTTTAGTTTGTTTCCTTTTGTTTGCCCTTCTTTTGGGTGCCGGGGTGGCCACCATTCCTGTCCCTGCCCAGTGGGGAGGGGAGCAAGGCCTCCTGCCAAGTGGAGGAGCATGTCCCCTGCCACTGTTGCATGCACCCCAGCCCCGTGACTCTGTGCAAGCCCGGCAGCCTGTGGGGCGGGGTGCCAAGAGGGGACTACTGAGGGAGTGGAGGATGTGACCCAGGACGCGGGTAGGGTGGGGTGGGGGGTGGGAAGGGGCAGGAAGGCTTTGGAAGCTAACAAGCTTTCAGTACTGGAGGGGGACCGGATAGAGCGGACGGCACTCGGGTCTCTCGCTGACGCTGTTCTGAAACCATCTGGCTGGCTTTCGGAGGTCATGCTGGGTGGGGGGCTGTCATCGGCCATGCTGCCGATCACACTTGCCCTCATCCCTCCAGCAAGCTCACGCTGTTCTGTAAATACCTGGTGCTAACATCCCATGCCGCTCCCCCGTGGCACCCCCAGCCACCTGCCCAGTTCAGGGTTGGTCCAGGAATGGATATGGGGGATGGTCGCTGTGTAATGTGCTGGTGATCTTTTTTTTCCCCTTTCCCCTTTATGCCCCTTAAAACTTTGATTTTTGTCCTAAACATGCCGGGCCAAGTAAAGGGTGGGGAGAGGAGAGATGAGCCCCACCATGCTCACAACCACCAACCTGCAATAAACACTTCTATGGGCCGCCGCGCAGAGCACGCAGCGGGCACCTCCTGCCCCTCCATGGTGACTTGGCATCGCTTCCTGCCCGCCTCTGCCCTCGCCCTGCCTGCCCCACTCCCCAGCGGAGAGCATGATCCGCGCCCTGGCTTCTGACTCTAGCCTCTGGGACACGTCAGTCAACGTGGGCAGTTCAGTCTGGGTTCGTTTCTTTCTCTCTTCTCATCTGGCCCCCCAGGGCGATCTTGTTGCTTTTTGCTGGGACCTGCCCAGCTTTGAGACTCTCTTCTCCACTCCTTGGCACCAGCCTTGAGGGAGGGAGGGAGGGACAGAGCCTATCAGGAGACCCAGCCTAGAGTTGAGGGCGAGGGCAGGTGGGCGTGAGGCTGTGGACTTTGAGGAATGTTTCGGGGTTTTGTTTGGTTTTTTTTCCTTTTTTTTTTTTTTTTTTTTTTTTTTAAACCGGGCAATATTGTGTTCAGTTCAAGCTGTGAAGAAAAATATATATCAATGTTTTCCAATAAAATACAGTGACTACCTGTCTGGACTCTTCCATCTGCGCTAGCTTTTCTCTGTGGACAGGTCGCCGAGAGCAGGGTGCTGCCCTGGCTGGGCAGTCAGGCTGTGTGTGTGAAAACTGCAAAGGCTGGCCCATCCCCAGGAGAGCATCTGGAGGCCCCTGACTCAAGGGGAAGGAAGGCTACTGCAGCCAGAAGGAACTATGGGAACCCTGTGACAGGAGAGAACAGCAAACAGTGAGGTGGGGAGCAGAGGGTGACAGGGCCGTCATGGCTGGGTCTCACAGGTGACCTCCTGGTATGCTACCAACTGAGCCCGGGTGCCACTAATGGGCTCTGTAGTAGCAGGAGTGCAGCAAAAGGGATTGGACTTGAAGTCAAAAGCAAAGCAGCTGTGGTAACTCCCTGAGTTCGAGGCCAGCCTGGGCTTCAAGAGAGATCCAATCTCAAGAAGCCCCAGTAAGTTGCAAAAGCCCAGCTGCTCCCTGACGCCCTATACTTCCATGAGGTTGTGGGAAGAGAAGGCCTCTGAGTCCCCTGGGGCTGCAGTAGAGGGGGTGTGTGTGAATGAGGGTGGGAGAGCTCCCAGCTGCAGATCCCCCCACCTCTCCTAATGTCAAGGGCTGAGCTTTCGATAGAGGCTACTTTTGGGACCAGAGAGAGACGGCTCAGCACATACAAGGCTGACAGCCAGCTGCTGGAGCACACATCCACAGTGCCAGCACTCCTGTGGGGAGGTGGGATGGTGGAGACAAGTCTGTGGAGAGACCCTTCTTCAAAGCCAAGTGGGAGAGCAGCCCGCTAAGCGCACTCACAACAGCACCCGAGCTCACGCAGGATACAGATCGACGAGGCCAGGTGGCCTCGTGGACTTGTTGAAGCAGCGACTTCTTCCCTGGGCCCCAGTTTACTAACTTGGAAGATAACTACTGAAATATTAAAATGACCTCTGGGTTGTGCCACCGTGTGCTCCCATTCCTACCTGGACTAAGTAGTTGGCCCTGCTGGCTGGTGGTGGGCATGCTCTGGCTTATGGATACACTGCAGCCAATTGGGGGGGTCTTGGTTTTGGTTTTTGAGACTGAAGGCCCAAGCAAGTAAAGCCATTTCTTGGAAGTAGTGCATTGTCAGGGTTTCCCTTTCCTGCTCTGCCTCCCAGATACCAAGCATTTACCCCCAACGTATTCCACCCCTGGTTCTTGATCCTTATTTCCTGCAGACAGCCACATTGTTAAACATCCATCACACTGCCCCCTCTCATCTTTTACAAACCAAAGACAAGCACTACATTCCGATTCCAATAGTCCCAAGGTATACAGGAAGGTCTGAGCTGCAACCCAGGGCCATTGAGATCCTTGTCAGGGTGTGTGTTCAGGTCTGGCTCCCCGGATCTAGCTGTAACGTGCCAGGCAGGGTCCCCTCTCCATACCCAGAGGGCAACAGCCCTTGAAGCAAGCCAAGGCCCCTTCTGTCATTTTCAGTGTGACCAGCAGATGGGGCCATGAGGACAGACGGCCTGCAGCTCGGCCTGGTATGTGTTCGTGTATTGTTTAACAGTTCATTATAATTTAGATTGTTTGGCAACCTAGGAAGCTTTTAGCAGTGTGCACTTCAGTGCAGCTGGGAGATGGGCAGTGTGGCTGGCCTTGTAGGTGAAGCACATGGTCACCTTTGCTAGGGATAGCTCTCTGACCTCACTGGTTTCCTCAGCAAACTGGCATTGTACCTCAGCCGGGCTCCTGTTGTTCCTGGTGTGTTCTCTTTACAATACAACCGTGACCATAAAGTGTTAATGGCTTAGCGGCATCTTCCTTCACAGCTACCTATCACGCTCTTAAAAATTTCTAACTTTTGCTCTCTAGGAACCTTTATCATTTCTCCTGTAGGTTCTGGGGCCCTGTATGGAACTGCTACCACCGATCACAGCCACTTTCTGCAGCCGTGTTTGACTTTGCTCTTCTGTGATGTCCATGTCCCCAAAACTTAGTGGTGTGTTCCTTTCTCTTTGGTTTGGATTGAGAGAGGGTCTCATGTAGCCCAGGCTGGCCTGGAACTTGCTATGCAACTGAAGATGACCTCACGCTTCTGATGCCCCTGCCTTCACCTCCTGAGTTCTGAGGTTACAAGCCTTCGCCACTACACCCAGCGTCATATATGGTGCTGGAGATGAAACCCAGGGCTTTGAGCGTGGCTAAGTCAGCAACATGACCAGCTGGGCCACATCCCCAGCCTGTCTTTGGTTTTCTTGAGTCAGAGTCTTGCGATGTAGCTTAGGCTGTGGCCTCTAACTTCAGGCAACCCTCCCCAGCCTCTCAAGTGCAGAAATTAAGGGTATTTGTCACAAGCCCAGCTAATGTGTGTGTGTCAGTCTGGTGTGAGGAGGAAAATGAGTAAGAGGGCCGGTGCGAGAGATGGTTCAGCAGATAAAGGTGCTCACCACCAAGCCTGAAGCCTAGGTTCAGTTCCCGGAACTGACACAGTGAAAAGAGAACTTGGTCCCGAAAGCTGGCTCTTCACCTCCATGTGCACACCATGGCATGTGAACACACAAAATAAATGTAGAAAACTTACATTTAAAAAAGGTTTTAGAGCCGGGCGGTGGTGGCAGTGCACGCCTTTAATCCCAGCACTTGGGAGGCAGAGGCAGGCGGATTTCTGAGTTCGAGGCCAGCCTGGTCTACTGACTGAGTTCCAGGACAGCCAGGGCTACACAGGGAAACCCTGTCTCGAAAAACAAAACAAAAAAAAAGTTTTAGAATTAATAAACTCAAGAGACATTAAAGTGGGAGGGAGATTAGTTACACAGAGGAGGCCAGCAGAGTAGGAGAGGACGAAAGAGGGTCTTCATTTTTGTAAATGAGTAAAGTCTCCATGATGGAGACAGACCCATTCCCAGCATCCCGCTCCTGACTCCCACCAGGCTATGGCAGGTACCCAGGATTTTTTAGTGACATATCCCTGTCCCGTGCCCTATCTGTCCACAGCCCAACTTGAAATTTCACACGAGATGCTTCCTGTAACACATATTGATAGGATTGTTCATTTGTTGTCCCCCTGGACTGTGAACCAAGCAGGGCCAGTTATTGCTCCATCAGACACTGGCCTCTGACCCACAGCAGGCTCAAGGGAAACTGTGATAAATTAGTAACACATGAGAGGCCCGAGAAGCCAGTGAGGCATTGGACGCCAGAGTCAGAAATAAAACACAACAGAAACACTCCCTGCTACTTGGCTGGATTGCTTCCTAAATCCTTGGCTCAGTGCAGCCACTGCCTCCAGGAAGCCCCTCCCTAGGGTCCCTCTACCCTCTCCAAGCCCTGCCCACCTGAACACAGGATTGTCTTCCCTACTGAATAATGAAACCCAAGAGGGCAGAACCAGGGTTGGGTCTGTCACTGGCATGTCCCTAACATGACAAAGGACATGCCACAACGGGTGAGAGGCCAGATATAGATATATTCTGGCAGGCTGCCATCATGGGACTAAAAGGGGTCGCGGGGTCAAGGAGGAGGCAAAGTTTATGATCTTTTCTTCCACAACTATGAAATACATGTTTCACCCCTGCCCTGCCCCCATTCCAGTACTGAAGATTGACTATCAAGCCCAGGGCACCTACTAAGCAAGAGCTGACCACTGAACCACCATTTTTTTTTTAAAAGAATTACTTAGTTTATGTATGTGAGCACACTGTAGCTGTCTTCACACACACCAGAAGAAAGCATCGGATCCCATTACAGATGGTTGTGAGCCACCATGTGGTTGCTGGGACTTAAACTCAGGACTTCTGGAAGAGCAGTCAGTGCTCTTAACCACTGAGCCATCTCTCCAACCCCCC
>JADRCD010102585.1:0-10442 GCA_019843815.1 Montemys delectorum | reverse complement strand
GGGTTTCTCTGTGTAGCCCTGGCTGTCCTGGAACTCACTCTGTAGACCAGGCTGGCCTCGAACTCAGAAATCCACCTGCCTCTGCCTCCCAAGTGCTGGGATTAAAGGCGTGCGCCACCACCTCCCGACTAAATAATTCTTTTTAAGTATCATGGAGCTGGAGAGATGGCTTAGCAGTTAAGAGCACTGACTGTTCTTCCAGAGGTCCTGAGTTTAATACCCAGCACCCACATAATGGGTCTCAACATCTATAACTCCAGTTCCAGAGAATCTGAAGTCCTCTTCTGACCTCCTCAAATACCAGGCACACAGCCACAAATGCAAGCAAAAACCCATACACATAAAATAATTTTAAAAAATAACATGGAAGTTTCTAGAAGTCTTCATTATTTTTTCAGTATTACATTTTTTTATTGTGGTAAAATACCCGTAAATAAAAATTACATTTTAACCATTTATCATTCACAGCAAATTATCCATTCAGTGGTATTTGGATCATTTACAGTGTCAGCAACTGGCATCAGACAGTACCTTTCAGTACCTGAGGACTGGTCAACACAGACTGGTTTGTTTTGTGATTTTATCTGTTGTTGTCATTTGGTTTTGAGAGTCTCAAATACCCCAGGCCGACCGTGTACCCTCTATGTAGTAGCCTTGACCTCTGACCTCCTGCCTGAGCGCAGTGTTGTGTTGCAGGCACACACCTCCATACCCAGCTTACCTCGGCCTGTTTTCTCCTCTTCCAATACTCTTGCTCTTCCTGAGTGTGATCTGAAATACACTTACTTAGGAAAAAAAAAAAAAACTCAGAAGAAATCCTTGCCTTGTTTTCTAGTTAATGTTTGCCCAGAGAACAATATTAACAGCAACAGCAGTGACAGTAACACTCTCTGTGGCTTCCTTCCAGGTCTCATGCTAAATTGTTCTTTTGGGAGAGAGTCCTTTAACCCTCAAAGCACTCCTGTCGGATTAGAGTTGAGGAAAACTGAGGCACAGAGAGGTCATGAGAAAGTGTGGGATACAGACCCCATGTCTGCTGTGTGACCCAGGCTTGGGGTTTGCTCCCTCTGGGCCTTGGTTCTACTTTCTCTGAAGAGGCTTTGGTAATATGCTGCCAAGCAGATGGAGTGGGAGGACAAATGACCAGAGTAGCCGAGAAACAGGAACCAGGAGAAACAGCAGCAGGAACGCTGGCTTGTCCTCCAGCTGACTCACTTCCCCTCATGCCAGGCAGCTCATTTCCAAGCACCCAGGACTCCCTGCTTAGAGGCCCAGGACTTTTCTGTGGCCCTGATCCCAGGGAGGAAGAATGAACGCCTGCTGACTTCAGGGTCCCCCGGGAGTTTGTTGAATGAATGAGGGAAACTTTTGTGGAGGTTCCCAAGATGGTGAGTTGTGGTCGAGTTGTGAAGGGCGGCAGTAATTTGTTCCAGGATGGGGGTGGGGGCAGGCTTGGGACATGCATCCTAAGCCCTTTGGAGTGTCTGCATGCTAACCACCACCATCGCCCCCTTGTCCCTGTGCCCTCCTCCAAAGTTGACACAGTACACTTCCCCAAGACAGCTGTGGCATTTCTCAGGCCATTTCTGTGTCCACGTGTCCAGTAATGTCACCTTCCATGCAGTGCAATGGCCTCCCCTTCTCCTCACTTCCTTTTGGCGTTCCAAATTCCCAAGTCAGATAGGGGATGGGAAACAGGGGAGGCAGGAACATTTCTGAGAGAAGTTTCTGGAATGCCTTGTGTCCCCTGGGGGCCCTGGGGGTGGGCAGTCAGGGGCCCCCTCAGTGGTAAGAGGAGAGCAGCAGACTTGAGTCCACAGAAGCCTCTGGGAATTTTTCTGCTCCCTAAATATTTAGACAGTGAGATGGATGGAGGAGCCCCGGGACCAGAGTACCCAGCCCAGGCCCTGGTTATTTTGAGAGAATCCTTCTTTAGAGCCACAGAGCCTTCGGCATCCCTCACCCTCTTCCCAAGACCTCTAGCCACAATACCAAAAGAGGAGAAGCAGCAGCAGACACCCCCAGACTCTGGGGATCAAATATGTGTTTTCTGCTACCCTCAGGTGAGTCCCTGATCTTCGGGCTTCTGGTCCTATGACGCCCGGCTTAGGATGGCTTGCAGGACCAGCTCGGGTATCAGCAAAGGGAACAGGCAACCATGGCCTCTGATTTGGATGGCATTCCCACAGAGCAGCCGTCACCACCAGACAGAGGCACAGCAGTCAATGGTGCCACCTGTCCCGTGCCCCAGGGCGACAGGGGCATCCAGCTCCCTTCCTTAGCCTGGAGAGAAGTAGGCGCTAGTGGGTCTCTTCTCCCCGATGCGGGCTGGGAGAGGGGCGTCTGTAGATCCCCGTGGACAGAGCGAGCACACAGGCAACAGAACCAGAACTTGAGGCGTTGGAAGACAGCCTTTCGGAAAAGGATGAAGACCCAGGGGTCCAGGATGGGGTTGAAGGCATTGAAGCGGAAGGCGAGGAGGTCCCCCATCTCTCTGCTGTCTGGGGCGATGGCCTGAGTGAAGCCTCGGATCTGAGGGGCAGGGCAGGTGACAGATACATCATGGGTGGTCCTCCCCCATCCTTACACCCCACCTCCCACTCCCTACCCACAGGGATGGGGACTTATGCAGCTGGAGGGGAAGGAAATGAGATAAGATGAAGAAAGATGCAGGCTGAGTTGCTAACGTGTGCAAGCATCCGGGGAGCAGAGGGCAGGAAAGCCCCAGGACACAGCAAACAGCAGGCAGAGGAAAGACAGGGTGGGGCAGTGGGTACCCACCTACCAGACCCACCATTTGCAGCTAAGGCGACTCTCCACCCCCACCCCCAGCTCGCACAGATGCCTGAGCCCTCTGAGGCTCCCAAGGCCTCATGTGAGGCCACCCTTGGAGATGAGTTTGTCAGACGTTGTTAATCCTCCAAAGGCTTCTGCACCCCCAAATCCATCCCAAACTGTATTCCAAGACCCAGCATAAAAGTGTGGCTAGCCGTACTGACTGCTATAGTGGGAGGGGACAGCACAAGGTCCCTGTGAGGCTGAAAGGGTGTGGGGAACAAGGGCAGGGCCCAGGCTCAGGGAGTGGGTGGGGTGCTCATGGTTACATGGTCAGGCTCTGGGATAAGAGAGCCAGGATAGAGACTCAGCCTGTGTGATCCTGGACAACGCGCACTATCATCTTTCTATAAAGAGGGTGACAGGATGGGACCTCAGTGTCATTTCCTGCCCAGGGCTTCTGAAATGATTGTGTAAGGTCAATTTGAAATTCATCTGAAGAGGCATTTGGAAGCCATTAAGCATTGTGTCAGCAGAAAGCAAGCGTTTGTGAGTTGTGGATCCTGTTATCATCACAACAATGTGTTTGACTGGGAAGCCAGCCGAGAGGTGTTGACAGGGGACAACCAAGGTCTGGAGACTGTCTAGTGGAGCAAAAGAAAGGGAGAGACTTCTTCAAACACTCAGGAGTACATGGTACACAAAGTCACCGTCTGACCCTTTGTGATCCTCGGTTTCCACATCTGTCAAATAGACATGACAAGTGGAGAGCAGAGATGGATGCTGCCCTCCCCTCCTCCCCCTGCACTCTAGCTCCGAGGGACACTCACCATGAGAGGCAAGGAACACACCGCCATGATGACTGTCATGAGAGCCAGCAGAATCAGGTGGTAAACTTCATCCTCTCGTGGCCGAGAGGTGGGTACAAACGAGCCGTGGTGGCGTCTCTGCGACATGTGACAGAGGCTGAGAGTGACGGAGCCGTTGCAGAAGAAGATGGAGGTCACCAACAGGGCCATGAGGCTGGCGTAGGCCAGGGAGAAGGCACAGCCACCAGGCTGGGTGGAACGCATGCGGATGAAACACCAGCTCCCCGGACAATACTGCTGATGCTCGCCCAGGCCCAGCAGGGGCAGTGAGCAGAAGAGGCAGCAGAAAGCATAGATGGCAGGCAAGGCCAAGCGGGCACAGCGGGGCCCGTCCAGTTGGGCATACAGGTAGGGGTGACTAAGTGCCAGGCATCGCTCCACAGCCATGGCAAAGAGGATGAGCGTGGAGGCCAGGCCAAAGAAAGTCATGGCAAAGGCGAAAGTGTCACACAGCATCGTCCCACCGTGGGCCAGGCCCAGCAAAGAGCTGTTTCGGGCATAGGCCACAAACACTGCAGGGCTCAAGAAGCACGTGCCCAGAAGATCCGTCACCGCCAGCCCAGTGACCAGCACCGCAAAGGCCGATGGGTGTGACCTCCGTCGGGCACCCAGGATGCCCAGTGCCAGCCCGTTGCCCACCACACCAGCCACGAACATCAGGGTGCTGGTGACTGGTCCTACCGAGTCTTGAACGTAGGTGATATTCCAGCAGGAGCCTGCCATGCCCTGCCACTCTCTGCCACCTGCACTGAGAGGGCTCCCAGGGGTGACAGAAGGGGGTACACCAGTATGTCCATCGCTGGCCACCATCGTCACAGCAGCTGGGATCTGCCAGTCAGTTCCCAGTTCCCTGTGTGCCGGTGTTTCTGTCTTTTGTTTCTGTCTTCTCCAGGGTCTGCCCCTCTCCTGTTTCTTTCCTTCTCTGTCGGGTCCTGTTCCTCTGTGCCTCAGTGTTCCCTGTCCCCTACCCCCTTGTCCCTTCCTTTACACTTCTCTGCCACCTCTTTTACATTTCTGCTTTCTGGGCCCTCCAGTACCTCTGCCTTCTGAAGTCCCTCAGTGTCTCTTGTCTGTCCGCGCGTCTGTGTAGGTCTCTGTCAGCTTCTCCCTCCCAGGGCCCGCCCTCCCCCTCCCTCCTCATCTTGCCTCCTCGCCCTAGCTTTTTTCATTTCCTCCCTGCCCCGCCTTCCTCCCCCAGTGCTGGTCTCCAGAGGCCCCCTCGGGCTCCCTGCCTGCTTTCCCTGGCTTGTACCCCATCCCCTACTCTGAGCATCCATCTCTTGCCTCTGCCTCTCCTCCTGCCCCTTCCTCATACAGTCCCCAGCACAGTCACCTGCTGCCACCACCACCCCATCAGCCTCTGCTGCTGTTTTTCACAACCCCCTTCCCAGCACCCCATCTCTGTGTCTGTCTGTCTGTCTCCATCTCTGTGTCTGTCTGCCCCGCTCCTCTCCAAACCCATTCATACCTAAGTCCCTATTCATGTCACCCAGGATCAGAACACCCCTACCCCATCCAGGGAAGCTGGACAGGTCCTAGTGCTGAGTGGTTCTCCAGCTTAGCCATGGCCTGAACTGTGTGTGAACAGCCTCTGAGAGCTATTCTGGGCTTCAGGCCCTGGGGTTAGGCCCTGGCCCCGGGATTGAGAAATGACCAGGAAATTCCTCCATGATGTAGTGTTTTCCAGACACCATGGAGAGCCCTGGTCCCTGGACACAATTCATTCCTTCCAGGAGTTGAGGAAGGAGGCTGCCTGACCAGACCTCATCCCTGGGCTCCTAGCTTAGAATGTAGGAGTCCTGTGTCTCTTAGGGCGCACAGTCCGTCCATGGTCTGCAGGTCACAGGGCTTTGATGACCTACCATTAAAGGCCGGCCTTCACTTCTCACCACAGCACTTCCAGGCCCCAGGCCAAGCGCTCAGAACACTGACCTCCAATACTAACACTTTGGCGATAGATAGCCATCTCAGGCTCCAGCCCTGCTCCCACACACAAGGCTCCATCCGTCCTCCCTCAGCATCCCACCCCCACCACGCCATGCCGTCTCCCTCAGACCAGTGTTAGCCCAACAGTCAGTACAGAGGTGATGGGACCTTCACTGACTCCACAGTTCCTGCTTGAGAGACAGAGGGGACCTTAGAGACCCCAGTCAGACACCTTGTGTAGATTTTTTTCTATCTTTTCGTGCTGCTGCTGCTGCTGCTGCTGCTGCTGTTTTTTTGAGACAGATTTCATGTGGCCCAGGCTGGCCTCAAATTTCCTATGTAACAAAAAACTGACCTTAACCTTAAAAAAAAAAAAAAATGTATGTCTGTGTGTGTGTAGGTGCACCCATGCCAGGATGTACATATGGGGGTCAGAGGACAACTTGCAGGAGTCAGTTCTCTCTCTCCCTCTCCCTTTCTCTCTCTCTCTCTCTCTCTCTCTCTCTCTCTCTCTGTCTATGTATCTGTATATCTGTATGTATGTATGTATGTATATGTGTCTGTCTGTCTGTGTGTCTCTGTCTGTCTCTCTCTCTCTGTCTGTCTATGTATCTGTATATCTGTATGTATGTATGTATATGTGTGTGTCTGTCTGTGTGTCTCTGTCTCTCTCTCTGTCTGTCTGTCTCTCTCTCTCTCTCTCTCCACCGTGTGGGTCCCTGGGATAAACTCAAGTGTCTGTTTGGCATCAAGGCCTTCGAGCTTTGTTTTCTTTGACGGTGAGAGGCAAGATGGCTCTCCCTGTGGCTCAGGCTGGCCTTAAACTCTCAGCAAGTCTCTTGCCGCAGTGCCCAGTGTGCTAGCATTGCAATCCTGTGCCGCCTGCCTGCCTGCCTGCCTGCCTGCCTGCCTGAGCACCCAGCCGTAACACCCTTGTTTTTTCAGGGAGACTGTTTTAGTGAAGAAGTTACACATCCATCTGACTTTCATTTTTGTACCAATGTGACCACCTTTCTGATGCATTATGGTCCTGGGCAAGGGGTGGCTTACCCCAGGCTTCCCCTCTATGATATGGGTCTTAGGCATGTGGCTGAGCGTATCCAGCATCCCACCCACCTAGCCGCAGGGGAAAAAGCCAGTACAGAGATGTTTCATGTCCAAGGGCAGGAGAGTTCCTGACACAGGGCTGGACTGCAGGCAGCTGCTGCCTTGCCCTCTCTGTCCCCACCCCCCGTGGTGACCACATCTTCCTATCACCCATGCCCAGCTGCCACCCAGCTGGCATTCCTGGTTTCCGACAGGAGGGATCCCCAAAGGCTCACCCAGCCCTGCCCTGGGGAGTGAGGAACCTAGTGGGGTGAGGGGTAGAGGGTGGGAGGCTGTGAGGGGCAGGCCTATAGGCCATGTGGTCCCTGTCATGGGCTCTGGTTCCCAGGCAGACCAGAGGAAACTCAGGAAGTCATATCATATTAATGAACGATGATGCCTGGCAGGCTTGGCGTCCTGTCTTGGCATTAGGGGAGTTTCAAGGAGGAGGTGGGAACTCTGCTTCCCGGAGCTTTCTCCTGCTGACTTCCTGTCCCCATCACCATCACTTACTATTTGGGAAGTCCCCTGGGTCTTAAGGTCAAGGACCTCAGACAGGCCCTCACTCTCCCCTAGGCCTCGGTTTTCCCTCTTACACCTCTAGGAGCCATTATGCTGTGGATGCCGGCCTCTGCTCCAGGTGCCTCTCCCTGCTCCTAAGTCAGAAGTGGCTAGCTGGCAGTGTGGAGCGCTACAGAAGTGTAGTTAAGAGGATCAGAAGTTCAAGGTCATCCTCAGCTACACAGTGAGTCCCAGGTTAGTCTGGGCTGTACAGGACTCTCCCTCCAAAGGTCAGAGACCAAACAGAAGCAGGTAGGGGAGCACCAGCCAGAGCTCTCTCCTGAGGAGGGGACAAAGGGACCCTGGGATCTACACCCAGGTTACCCATGGCTCTATGTGCCAGGGGCCTTCCTGTGAGGGGTGGGCCATCTGTACCCCTCACCGTGGTTTCTGGTAACAGAGCACTGTTCTGCGAGGGTGACTCAGCAAGTTGCTTTCTACCTACCACGGACAACAGGACTCAGCCTCCCCAAGGGACCCCAGGGCTCTTCAGAAGACGAAGGACAGGCCAGACACTACAGAGATTGGGGACTTACTCAGAGACACAGCTCCGAGAGGTGAGGGAGACAAGGAACTACAAGTTAAGGTGTGAGTCTGTGTGTGTGTGTGTGTATGTGTGTGTGTGTGTGTGTGTGTGTGTGTGTGTGTTAGAGAGAGAGAGAGAGAGAGAGAGAGAGAGAGAGACTACACAGCTCCTATGGGTGTCTTCATTAGCCAGGTCTTTATCTCGCTGCTTTCTGTAAAGTGGGACTAGAGTACACCCATAGGAGTCACAGGTAGGGGTGTCATAGATATGGCCAGATGGGCGTGCAAAGGCATGGCCGGGTAGCCAAAAAAAAAAAAAAAAAACCTATTCGTTTTATATGTGTAAGTGTTTTTGCTTACATGTCTGTCTGTGCACCGCATGCATGCCTGGTGCCCACGGAGGTCAGAAGCAGATGCTGGTGGCCTGGAAGTGGAGTTATAGACAGCTTTGAGGCGCCATGGGAGTGTCTGGAATCAAACCCAGGTCCTTTGCAAGAACTCGTACTCTTACCCGCTGAGCCATCCCTCCTCCGTGGACGAACGTTTGCTGCTGTATGTTACGACGCACGGATAGGCACGTGTCTGTGAAATGTGTGAGGACATGTGGACTGCCAGTTCACAGGTATCTTTGCAGGTGTGTATCAACATGTCATAGCTCACAATAATTTTATATCCTATTCATTGAGTTTATGTATTTTTTGCTCATGTGCCAAGGCATACCAAGGCCAGAGGACAGCTTTTGGGCATTGGCTCTTTTCTTCCACCATGTGAGTAAGTCCTGGGGGCTGAATTCAGGCCCTCAGACCTGGCGGCGGGTGCTTTTACAAGAAGAGCCACCTTCCCGGCCCCATCTCTACCACTCACTGGGAAGCCTTGGTGTGTTGTTCTTCAACAAACGTCCAGGCATGGGGTATCGTATAAAAAAAAGAGACTCTCTTTATCCTCTCTCGGATAGCTGTTGAAACTATCATTCATTCAACAAACCCGACAATCACTGTGTAGTAAGGCTGGAGGGACAGAGAGGGGCTCAGAAGACAAGACACCGTGCAGTGAGGATGTGTACAGCCACATGGTATACAGAGCCTGGGAAAGAGAGTCCCAGCAGAGTCAGTTCCTGCTGCACACTTGCCCTGACACCTGGGTTCCTTCTTCCCTGGGACCATGTTGGTGTCTGACTCCACACCTGCGATCCATACATGTGCTGCCCGCTGCCCATGCCTGCTGCCAGGACTGTCTTGTCTCACTTTGCCCTAGCATTGCTTCAAGATGTTTCTAGACCCTTTCAGGTTTTCCTGCTCTTTTGGGGGGCTTTGGGCTTTCTCTTTCCTTCCAGGTTTCCAGAGCCAGCCCAACCCTTCTCCAGAGCTTGTGGAGTGAAGAGCAGGAGGTAGGGAGTTTATTCGTGAGAATGGACAGTCCAGTGCTGGGGTAGAGACCGGGAGGGGCACTTCCTTAGGCGTGCACACACCCTGCCCCCACGACCTGTGTCTGACTCCAGCCCAGTCCTGGTTCCTGAAGCTGATCTTAGAGCTGGGGGTGACAGGAAGAGCTGGGGTGACCAGAGACAGTGTCATTAGGAGTTGTGAGGTTAATGAGATTAATTAATCAAGTGCTTCTGGCCTCACCAGACTTGTCCTCCTGCCCCCACTTTAGGTTTCCCCCTCCTCCATCTCCTGACTTCCCTCCTGCCAACTAGCCCCCAGAGCTTTCCCAACAGCCTCCCCCAAACCAGCAAGGTGCGGGAGGAAGTGGCGACCACACAGAGTCCAGTCTGGAAGGGCACTAAATTCCAACAGTCTAGGCCAATGGTTCTCAATCCTCCTAACTCTACAACCCTTTAATACGGTTCCCAATGTTGTGGGTAATCCCAATCATAAAATTATTTTCATTACTGCTTCATAAGTATAATTTTGCTTCTGTTATGAACAGTAATATAAATATCTGTGTTTCCCAGTGGCTCCAAGGGGGTCAAGTGAGACCCCCCTGGTCTAGACTCTCCAAGTTTCTTCCTCACAAGGCTGGAAGACTCTAGAAAGTCTGAGTCTAGTAGAGTTTCTACCTCTAATCCTAGCACCTCTGAGGCTGAGGAGGCAGAAAAATGGCTCTGAGTTCAAGGCCAGCTTAGGCTACGGAGTAAAAAGCTGCAAAAACAGACAAGGCCGGGCGGTGGTGGCTCACGCCTTTAATCCCAGCACTTGGGAGGCAGAGGCAGGTGGATTTCTGAGTTGGAGGCCAGCCATCTACAGAGTGAGTTCCAGGACAGCTAAGGCTACACAGAGAAACCCTGTCTGGAAAAACAAAAACAAACAAACAAAAAAAACCCAAAAAACAAAAACCAAAACAAAACAAAAAAAAAACAAACAGACAAGACAGGTATAATGGTTTGTCTGTAATCACAGCGCCAGAGGAACTAAGGAGACAGGAGGATTGCTAGGAGCTTGAGGCAAACCAAAGCTACAAAGCTAGATCCCAATTTAGGGAGAAAAAAAAAATCCCCAACATGTAACCCCAGCATTCAGAAGCAGAAATAAAAGGATCATCATGAGTTCTATGTTAGCCAGGGCTACATTGTAAAAGTAAGACCTTGGAGATATATATATATGTGTGTGTGGTTGTGTGTGTGTGTGTATGTACACATACATATACATATGTATATATACACACATATATGTATACGTATACACACACACATATATATAT
>JADRCD010102583.1:16845-29288 GCA_019843815.1 Montemys delectorum | reverse complement strand
ATAAATTCATTGTTTTTAATAGCTGAGTAGTACTCCATTGTGTAGATGTACCACACTTTCTGTATCCATTCCTCTGTTGAGGGACATCTGGGTTGTTTCCAGTTTCTGGCTATTATAAATAAGGCTGCTATGAACATGGTGGAGCATGTGTCCTTATTACATGATGGAGCGTTTTGTGTGAATCATGGTTTTAAGAAAATGGCTGATGGAATCCCAGGGACAGTAGCTTCTGTAATGGGCCTTCTTTGTGAGGTTATGTGTCACCTGCCGTATGTAGAGTACTGTTGTAATGTTTTTTATACTGGCATGAGATGAATAAAAAATGTCTTCCAAGAAACATATTGATGAATAAACTACCCACAGTACAAAGCTGGATGTTGTATCTGCTGTATTGACTTAGAAGCAGTGTGATAAATCTGGTGAGAGAGCAGCTGCTTCTTTTTTTTTCTCTCTTGTAAACAAAATAGTCAAATGTCAAACATTTAATAGATTTGCTTATATAAACTAACAATGGCCTATAGTCTGGAGACTGAATATTGGGCTAAACATGAAATGATTATCTTGGAAGATGAAAACAGAATGAGCTCAAAAAGAGAAATGCTTTTCCAGATGAGAACATGTATTCTGTCATAGCTTTGGGGGACCAAGATTATAAAGGGAGAGTCGCCACACAGACCCATAGCCAGAGGAGCCTCATTCTTCTTAGAGATACAGACACCAGAAAAGGAACACTGGACATGGATGTTGAGAGAAGGGTGGGAACAGAGGATGCAGTGGTCAGATCTCAGGGTGGGGTTCTGCAGTGACACTGAGACGTTTGCCGTGGGTAGACAGGGATGAGACTGGAATATGGTTTGGGAGGAGGTTCCATGAAGAACCTGGGATATCCAGCTATTTTGGACCTTTATAAAGAATTGGAGGACATGATAACTTCATTTAAGTTTAGGAAGTGAACAGAACAACACCCCCAAACCATCAAAAACACATAGAAACCCTCATCTCATGGAGGAAATAACCTCTCCTAAGATTTTGGAGGCAAAAAGACACCCAGTGTTTTTTGGAGGGACAAGGTCACCATGTGGCCTTGGTGAAGCCATTTCAATGCTTACTAAGAGGCTCTGTTCTTGTTCTTTCTGGAAATGGCCTGTCAGTATCACATGTTCCATTTCACTAGTTGCTTTTCCCTAAGGGTAGAAAATGGTGCTTCAGAGTAGACTGCAAGCAGACCACAGTGCTACCACCTACATGATGTGGAGTAGTGTGGTCTGACATAGACTCCTATTTGTGTTCTTACTTGGTATATGAAGCATAACCTGTCTGTGTTTCCACTCTTCTGTCTAAGAAGTGGGCATGTTAATGTCCTGTTCATAAAATTGTGAGAATACCAACAACCCTCCAATCCTTGTTACAGAGCAAGCTTTGAGTGACTTAACAATAATATTCATTATGATCATTAGCATGTTGATATGATTAATTCTCTATTACAATAATGATGAAAATAACTTGGGTGTTGTCTCTGAAGTACTGACTTTATTCTTTGTTCACTTTTTATCCATAGAACACAAAGTGAAAGAGAGTAGAGTAGAGGTTTCCAAAACCTATGGTTTGTATCCCAGGCTCTTCAGTCAGTCCCTATTTATCTCTGTTTCTCCTTGTTGATACTTCATTTGATGGCCACGCAGTGGAGATATCATATATCACCTGGAAAAATTCCAGAACTTTTAAACTTCATTTTAAGCTTGTGTATGGAAACGTTTTCTTATCAAAACTATAGCATTTTATTACCTGTTTTGAACTAGGCTTGAGGCTAGAACTTCTATTGATTCTAAAGGAATTTCCACATAGGAAAGGAATTCAGATATGTAATATAGAACAAAAGAGTATGCTTCTGAAGATGTCAGGAAATAGTAGTATTTATCAGAAGGAAACTGGGAGATGCTATTGAGTGAGAAATCTCCAGAGACATTAGTTATTAATCATGGACAAGAGACAGAAGTGTGGAGTATTTGAGAAGACATATATTTATCTTTCATTGTTACCTGGAAAGAGAATGATGTCACTACAATAATCTTTTTTTGTTTATCTCTCTTTTGTGTTCTTTGATAAACAAAATGACACCATATACCAGGGTATGACCAGCTTTGCTCAGGGCCCTTCCCAGAACCCTCTTCATCAGAGACACTCATTGAGAAATAGAAAGGAGTCTTCCGAAAGCACACTGCATTCCCAGTTCTTCAGGACGGCCCAGCCCTACAAATCCAAGGTACACTCCTTTGTTTGTAAAGTTGAAAATGAAGTTGGCTTTGCAGACTGAGATGACTTCTTCATTGACACTGGAGAAAGGGAGGTGCCAATGAGGAATCATTCCCCAGCATCATAAATAAACACATGCTGTGATTTACAAGGATCGCTGCTGGTCCTGCTGGTCTTCAGCAGCACAGGGCCTTGACAACCAAGGGATTGTCTGTGCTTGCCCCTTATGTTCTCTTCCTTGTTTGTACCTCTGCCCTGTGCAATTGATTACTGAGGCAGGCTGTGTATGCCATGGTATTAAATATTCATTAGCCTAACATGACCCTCTTAACCTCCCCACTTAAGCCTTGTTGCTATGAGGATCACTTCCTTTGGAGCTCTCTGTTCTTGGGAGGTGGTCCTTTTGTATCTTCTTTTCCCCAATAAAGTCTTTCTGGAAGTTAGTTTTATCTTAATTTTCAGTATAACAAGGATATTGATTGTGTGTCTTTAGCCTACTCTTCTCTGGGGCAGAGTGCTTTTGCTTAAGTATGTCCATGGAAATCATGAGCTGTTGGCCAGAAGATGCTTCCTATCCACAGATGTTGGCATGACCCTTAATTATCATTAATGAACAGATTTTTTTGAATCTATAGAAAGATATGAGAAACACTCTAATTGTTTTTTGATATGGTACCTCAAATTACAAATAATCATTTAAAAACTTTTGTTATCTTTGAAGCATTATGTTGAGCACTTGGTTGACTTCGGAAGATGAGCAGGTAGAGGTGAAAGAAATGGTGACTGAGAAATAGTTCTGCATTTCTCAAGGTGGGAAAGCTTATAGAGGACACTGATTCAGAGACAAGAAGCTGTACAAAGGCACACAGGGAATTTGGGTGGCATGTTGAGTGAGCAAGAAAGGGTGAGCTTTCCAGGGGGACAATACGTCAGAATAAAATAAAGCCAAGGGATGCACTGAGTATGTGGTTGGCAGCACCAGTGACATTCTTCAAAGGAACAATGACAAATCACCTTGTTAATGGAGAAGTAGAGAACATTTAAAATAGAATTCTTACTTACCAAAGTAGATTGCCATCAAAGTACACATTGTGCTTGCTGGTTTTAATCCTATGTTTTTGAGACCAGGTTTCATGATAGTCAAGACTGTGTTTGTTTGTTTTTGTTTTATTTCTGAGAATTGAGCCCAGGGCTTTGTGCACAGTTGGACACCCTGTCACAGAGCTCCATCTCCAGCTGATTGCTTTTGTATGCCCTTAGACAATGGGCCCACTGTGTCAGGTTTATTGGCTAGTTTCTACTAACAGTTCCACCATGGTAGATATCTGGGCTCTTTGTTTGTTCCTTTTGCTGTCTTTTTTCTTCAGTGCTGGGATCTAACATAGGTAGTAATTATTTTAAGAAAGTATCTCTAGGATACGTGCTGTATTACAGAATGTCATGCATCTGAGCCCTTAGGACTTTGTTTTTCTTTGCAATAGGACAAGCCTGAAGACTCTCATAAGTCAAAGAAGAAGTCCAAGGAAAGACACAGCCTGTCAGAGGACCCTGGGGCTGCTGGATTTATCTACCCATACAACGACCTGTTAGTGTGGGCGGTGCTCATGAAGAGGCAGAAGATGGCTATGTTCTTCTGGCAGCATGGAGAAGAGGCCACAGTCAAGGCAGTCATTGCTAGCATCCTCTACAGAGCCATGGCCCGGGAAGCTAAAGAGAGCAACATGGTAGATGATACTTCAGAAGAGTTGAAAAATTACTCAGAGTAGGTCATCTCTCTTCACACTGAACACCAACAGTTTCAAGAATGTGGAGACATGTTTTTCTTTCTCATTTTATCAGAGGATGAATACACTTGTTTAGAATTGTGTATTTTATTCAAGCATTCTGCCCTCTGCCCCCTGATCCCCTTACAGGGATAGAACCAGAAGGCTGTATAGATGGTTTTATGAGAAGGGGTTTGTAAGAGATTATGGTAGCTGAGAACCCCCAACACAACTCTGTGGCGCCTAGAGACCCAGGGATGCCAGAAACTTGGCTGAGTCCATGTCCACAGGCTCCAGAACCACAGCATCGATGGTGGGATCCTCCTTGAAGGCTTGTGAACTGGGGAGGGTACTACTGCTGTATGTGGTGGAATCTTCAGGCTTCAGAGCCTAGACTGCTGGTGTCCAGAGCAGGTGACAGCTGTCTCACCTCTCAGGGATAGAGGACAATGTACTTATCCTTTCTGGGCCCCTTGACAGACCAGGTGGTGCCTATCCAATTTGAAAAAAACATCTTTCTCACATAATCCACTTAGTCTCTCATGCCAAGTCCTAGAACACCATCACACATACAGTATAATCTTGAGTTTTAAGTATTCCTTAATCCTGTTCACCCAGCAGCCAATGTTAACCATAACACCGCATCCTTCATTCACTCTTGTAGTAAAGGGTCCATAAAGGTTTGAAGGAACTCTGTAGAATATAGGAGAGCTGAGGCCCATGCATAACTACTTTTGAATTGTGCAGGTCGGCCTAAAGCAGTTGATGATTTTGAAATGAATGACATTGAGGCTCTTTGGAGTCTGAAGTCTTCGATGTTGCTAAGATTGTCGTTCAGGCTGGGGAAGCAAACACACATCATAGCAAAGATCTAGAAAGTAACTGGTGGGAATGGAAAGGAGTGGAGCTGTTTCCATTAGCCTGATTACTCAAGTGCGATAGACCTGTGAACAGAGAACAGAGAGATGCTCAGTGGATGATGGAGCTAACCTATAGCTTGATTTACCGAACTAGTGCATTTTCAGAGAAGAAAGCCACCTAGGAAATTTCCTCAGAGTTTCTGGGTCTAGCTTGTTAAATATTTAAGGATTTTGAAAAATAATAATAGCAATAATAACAATAATAATAATAACAACAACAACAAAAACAAAGATAATAATAAAAAACATGGTTCCAAGATGTTTCTTGGACACCATGGGGTTTTTAGAATTGCTTTCTTTCTTTCTTTCTTTCTTTCTTTCTTTCTTTCTTTCTTTCTTTCTTTTTTTTTTGAGACAGTATAGCTCTGCCTGTCCTGGAACTCACTCTGTAGACCAGACTGGTCTCGAATTCAGAAATCTGCCTGTCTCTGCCTCCCAAGTGCTGGGATTAAAGGCGTGCGCCACCACCATCCCGCTAGAATTTCTATATTAGGTCTTATCATGTAGACCTGCCTACACCAGGCTGAGTATAGCACATCACACAGCATGGGATAGCTTCTGTCACAAACACTGACTTCTATTCTGAGCCACCAGGAAAATACAAGAAGTTGTCTTCCTTCTTGACAACAATGAGAGACAGATCCATTTCTGAGCAGCTGTCTTAGTTTTTGGTGGCAGTGATTAGGCTGCCATTTATTAGCCAGTCTTGTCTTGTTTTGATCACTTAACTGGTGTTTTCTGTGTGCTGTAATCCATCTTTGAAGACATTTTTGGGGCTCTGACTGACTTGTGTTCTCTCTTCGCCTCTCTTCACCAGGCAGTTTGGCCAGCTCGCCCTGGATGTATTAGAGAAAGCCTTTAAGCAGAACGAGCCAATGGCCATGAAGCTGTTGACCTACGAACTCAAGAACTGGAGCAATTCTACCTGCTTGAAACTGGCAGTGTCTGGAGGCCTGCGCCCTTTTGTGTCACATTCTTGTACCCAAATGCTGCTGACAGACATGTGGATGGGGCGTCTGAAAATGAGGAAAAACTCCTGGCTGAAGGTATATTCTCTTGCCCTGTGTCATATTGTCAGTGTGGTGTGAAGGCCGGTGCTTTTGAGTTCCAGGTGGGTGCCTCTGGCAAACAGTAGCTTCCTGCAGGTGCACAGATCACTCATTCTTAGGAATCTTTGGAAACCACTTTACCAGAATGACTTTTCAAAACTGGATGGTTATACCTGTTCTGCTACCACAGAGCCATTCCTGTGAGAGGGCATAGTGAATTAAAAGCAAATACAAGCAACACTTCACTGTGCCAAATGACAGTACCTCTGAGAATTCCAACAGAAATGAGGTTAGAATGTTTGGACAACATACACAAAGACTTGGGTTTGGTCCTTAGCATCACAAAGTAAATAAATGCTAATAGACAAGAGAATACATAAAATTAGCAATTTTTATTGCTTCTGGGACTCTATGGCTGTTTCATAAGATTCTCCTCTAGCAATTGTTTACACCATTCACCAGGTCTAAATTCTCAGCCTCTTCAGTTACATAATCAAGAACACTTTATTTCAGTGTCTAAGATTTATAACATGTAGCATGGATTCTAAGTGTAAAGCTTTCCATCTGGTCAACCTCAAAGTGCATATGCATATCTGTGAAACTCAATAGAAGGAAATGAAGCCCGATTGTTAAGACCTCCATGAGACTGTACTTTGCATTTTAATTGTTCTTTTACAATGCTTAAAACCTAGTATATGTTAGACAGAGTGGCTGTTAATAAAGTATGAATTTTTTTGGTAGATATACTACTCAACAAAATAAATCGTATGTAAGATAGGAAAGGCTATTTGTATTTTAATTTCCATCAGTGAGATCAGAGAGAGATGAAAAATGCCAATCAAAAATTATCTCCTAAAGTTTCACAAAATACCAGAGAAAAAGCCATCATTTCCCAAAGTTCTTTGATTCCCTTTGATGTCACATCTGGAAACAGAGGTAGGATGGGTCTGCCTCCACTTTCCCAGCTCTGGAAGTAGCTGCTTACAAATGCCTGGCCATGAGAAGGCTGTGGCTGAGAGCCTGAGGTGGAGTTGCCCTACCCCACCCCCAGAGACACACATTACCTTCCAGAAGTGCTGTCTTTGAGAACTTAATGGAATTTTGCCTTTTATATATATGTTGTAATGTGCGTGTGTGCATTTGTGTTTTTGGGGGTGGGTTGGGGGAAGTGGTTGAAAGATAAGTCCAAATGTTACCCCCAAACATGTGTTCATTACAAAACAGCTTGCTGTAGGAAGTGCCCAAACTCCAATTACTACTATTAACAGGTGCCAACAATCCAGATATCCATGCTTGCCTATGAAACAGATTTGCAAATGAGATTGGGGTATCCTTGTCAGAGCAGTCCAAGTGGATGAATTGTAGGAACACCATGGAGAACCATGTGGGCGAGAAAGCTGATTGAAACCATGTAGTATGACAGGCTCCAACCTCTCCTTGGAAGTGGGTTCTTTATATCCTGCTGTGGTGAAATACTGTGTCTCCAAGGAGAAGGGTTCAGAGGCCTTCCTGGAAGTAGAACTAACATGTTGCTATCAGTGTGCATATCACTGCTGTTAATATATTTGGGTCAGAAATTAGAACTAAAGCCCACAGAGTCTTCACAGCTTAAAGCAAAACTTACCAGGTCATTTCAGCATGAGGGAAAAAAGCAAGTTTGGCAAGCCTTTGCTTTGGTCTATGAAATCATGAAGTTGGGCTGGTAGATTAATGTAACTTTTGGTCAGTGAATTCCAGGATGCTGAGACATAACTTTAGTTGAAAGAAAGACAGAGCACCCATCAAGTTGGCTTTCACAAATGCAGTAAATATATTGAACTGTTTACCTGGAAAGGATATAAAATTCTGTTCAAAAGACTATTAGTGTGCAACGTGTGGTGGCCTAGTGGTGGCCATCCTCCACTTACATCTTTCTGGCAAACAATGGGCTTGTACAAGATGAGAGGTGGATCTTTTGTATTCTAAAGATTATGATATAAATTTGAATGTTTTGTATGGCACTATCCATTTAATGACTTTAAATTTTTAAAATCATGTAGTCATTACAAAATAATGCTCCTAATTGCCTACCCAGGCACAGTTTTTCCAAAGGGAAACAAGTGTGCTATATGTACTTTTAAAATTTAAGGGCTAGAGAGATTGTACAGTGCTTACGAGCACTGGCCACCCTTCCTAAAGACTCCAGTTCGATTTTCAGCACTGATATGGCTGCTCCTGGAAGTCAGTAACTCTAGTTCCAAGGTTCTAACTCCTGCTTCTGGCCTCTGTGGGTACTTCATATCTTCCTAGTCATACAGTGCATAGAAAAACATGCAGGGAAACACATTCACATTAAAAAATTGAAAAAAAATCTTTTAAGTATATACATTTACATTTTGAAAATGGATTTATTTATCTTTACATACACACACACAAATAAATAACTATTTGCATACATGTATGTATATGTACCACATGCATGCCTGGTGCCAACAGAGACTAGAATAAGGAACCAGATCTTCTAGAACTAGAATTATAGACAGTTGTGAGCTGCCATATAGGTGCTGGGAACTGAACCCAGGTCCTGTGCAAGAGCAGCCAGTGCTTTGAGCCACTGATTTATCTCTCCTGCCCTTACATTTGCCTCTTTAACGTTAATATGATATTGTACTGTAAAGTTGTTCCGTATGAACTACTGTCCCTATATGGCTTGACGTTTAGATTGTTACTAGACTTTTGCCTTTGCAAATAACTGTGTATGGACAACTCTCTGTCCACCTTTGCCCAGAGCTGAGGAATACATTTGCAGAATACAAATCTATGTAGACTCAGGATAGAAATTGAGCTGGGAATGGGTCTGACTGTCTAATACACTCCCACTTACTCTTTTTTTTTAATTATCTTTAATTTTTTTTTTACAGTCTAGTCATTATGCCCCTCCTGGTCTGCCCTCTGACAGCTCCTCTTCCAATTCCTCCTCCTTGTCTGCAAGAGGATATTCTCCTACCCTCTCTCCACCCTGCCAGGCCTCCCTATTCCCTGAGGCCTCAAATCTCTAGGGTTAGGTGCATCTTCTCTCACTGAGGCCAGACCAGGCAGTCCTCTGCTGTATATGTGTTGGGAGCCTTATATCAGCTAGTGTATGCTGCCTGGTTGGTGGCTCAGTGTCAGAGAGATCTCAAGGGTCCAGGTTAGTTCAGAGTGCTGGTCCTCCTATGGGGTCGCCCTCTTCCTCAGCTTCTTCCAGCCTTTCTCTAATTCAACCACAGGGGTTCCTGACTTCTGTCTATTGGTTAGGTGTAAGTATCTGTAACTGACTCAGCTGCTTCTTGGATCCCTCAGAGGGCAGCCACGCTGGCCTCCTGTCTGTAAGCACATCCTAGCATCTGAAAGAATGTCAGGCCTTGGGGCCTCCTCTTGAGCTGGATCCTAATTTGGGCCTGTCACTGGACCGCCTTTCCCCAGTCTCTTCTCCACTTTTGTCCCCGTAGTTCTTTCAGACAGGAACAATTCTGGGTAGGAGTTGTTGACTGTGGGATGGCAACCGCATCCCTCCACTTGATGCCCTGTCTTTCTACTGGAGGTAGACTCTACAAGTTTTGACTCCCCACTGTAGGACATCATGCGGTTACAACAGTACACGTGCCCTTTGTCCTCTGTTCATCCTTTATCTGGTTCTCTTTGCAGATAATCATCAGTATCCTCTTACCACCCATGATTTTGACATTGGAATTTAAAAGCAAAGCGGAGATGTCACATGTCCCTCAGTCCCAGGACTTCCAGTTTACATGGAATTACAGTGACCAGGGCCTGAGTAACACCAAAGAAAGTGCTTGTACTGTGAGTACCCTGCCATAGTAAATTGAGTTTCCATGGTGTAACTGTTCACAGAGATGCACAGGCTTGGAGCTTATCTATAATAGGCATCTGTTAAACAACACGTCCGCCTTTTTAACATTAACAGGGTATTTAGTAACACGCCCCCACACACATACTTCTCTCTGTGTATGTTACTGTCTTGCTAAATTTCCCAGAATGGCTTTGAATTTCTGGCCAACGTTGCAGTTCAGTGGTTATAAATTGCCCCGGGGCTACACATTATTCTAAAAACCCAGGGCTGATTCATCAATCGGGCATCTCTCTGTGTAATCCCCATCTTGTTATAATACTAGACAGGTAGCGCATGTAAGCATTTCTGCTTCAATGACAAAGTCATCATGTCTGACAACTGCTTCAGCATTGCTTTGGGAAGTGGCAGAACAGATTGGCTTGCGACTGGAAGCCTCCATTAACACTGCCGCACACCCTTAGGCTTCTCATCTATAAAGGACACACATTCAGAATTTGTGTTGATGGGACAGGGGGGTGGCTCAGTGGGTGAAGGTACTTGCAGCCAAGCTCGGCAACCTGAGTTCAGTTCCAGATCCCGAGTAAAGGAGTAAGAGAACTGATTCAAACAGACTGTCTTCTGACCCCCACACACATTCTGCAACACGTGTATACCCAAAACAAATGTAACAGACTTTTGTTGATCCTCCCTGCTGCACCCCACACTTGTCATCTGTCACCGTCCAGTGGATGGGGGCAGTTTTCCTAGGGTTCTTTTTTTCTTTTTCCTTTTGGATTTTCGAGACAGGGTTTCCCTGTATAGCTCTGGCTGTCCTGGAACTCACTCTGTAGACCAGGCTGGCCTCGAACTCAGAAATCTGCCTGCCTCTGCCTCCCAAGTGCTGGGATTCAAGGCGTGCACCATCACCGCCCGGCTTCCTTTTCCTTTTCTTTTTTTCCCCTAGGGTTCTTATGTGTACTCTCCACTAGGATCTAGGCACTCTCCCAGCAGCCAAGTGTCACAGCCAGGAGTTCAGGATGCTGTGAATGCTCTCTCTGCACTCTGCCTCTACTCTAACCATGACTCATAAAGCTGCCCTTTGCCCCAAGGTGTGGTAAACATCTTCTCTGGTGCTTACATCGAATGAAGTGCCTTTAACATCTTATCTGATATGCTTTGGTGTATATGGTGTATCTATTTAATTGCCTATTTAACTATTATCTATTCATCAAATACTGAATGAAGACTGTGATTAGTGTTTTGTGGACGTGTGGTGACTGAACATCTGTGCATTCTGATGCCCTGGAGATCTATCTCTCCTGGGTCATTGAGGAGTTTAGGTATTACTCCTGTTTAGGGGTGTGTGTGTGTGTGTATGTGTGTGTGTGTGTGTGTGTGTGTGTGTGTCCTCACCTTTGCTTCCTTCTTTCTAGTTCCATCTTGAATCCTTGGAATCCAGGAAGTTATGTACGTTCCACTGGCTGTAGAAAGCATGAGGAATCTCTTAAAAGCCTGGGCTAGTTATGTGGTCACATTTCTGTCAGTCCCAGGTCCAAACTGATTAAAGAGAAGGACTGCAGTAATGACTCTACCCCTAGAGATAACACAAAGCCTGAGGCAGAGGTACTCTGCATGGAAATGTCCTGATTTGTCTGTGCATGCCAGGTTTAGCGTGCTGGTTTAGGATAAATGAGGACAAAAGCTGTTCCTTACCCATCTCCTCAAAATGTACACGCAAATCTCACAGGTTGGAGATGATGATTTGCCAGTAAACACAGTTTCCCTTTTGACGCTGGCAGATTCTGTAGAATGATGGACTGACTCATCATCACTGACAGAGTTGAGGAAAACTAGCACTTTCCTCTCAGAACTGGTCTCAAAGGAGACTCCAAATTTCTTCACAGAATGGAAATTACATGTGTGCTTTCACATTAAAAAAAATAGTAAAGTCTTGAGCCCCCAGGACTAGTGTCCCTCTAGAGCAGTTGCTCCCCCAGGGGGTTTAAATGTGGTTGTATCATTGATTAATTCAGTGAATATTGAAGCTAGGGCAAATGTGACCTCAGCCATGATGGGATTATTGTCAGGAAACTATCCACAAAACCTTAGCATTTGTTAGTTTGAAACACTTAGTGAAGGAGTTGTTTAAGTACATGCTCTTATGAGTGACTTCTGATCATAAAAGTGGATTTTTGTTTTTACTCTTTGGATTCATTTTAAGCAGAAATTATTGACTACACTTGTCTAGACATTCCCACTCCTCCTATGATTATTATTAATTTTCACCTGGCAGATTTGGTGGGCTATATAAGATTTTAATTAGACAAAGGCAATTGATTAGCTGAGAAACATGGTTTAACAATGTATGTACTGGGAGAGATCTAGAAGCAGCAATAGAAACAAACATGATTTAGTGTATCTTTGTGGTATTAAGTTTATAACAGAGAAGGGTCTTTTTATTCCCGTGGGGAGCTGAAGCTGTACTGTTAGATACTGTGTTTCCTCTGTGAGATTTTATTATCCCCATCCTTGCTGTGTATGTGTGTGTGTGTGTGTGTATGTGTGTGTGTGTGTATGTGTATGTGTGTGTGTGTATGTGTATGTGTATGTGTGTGTGTGTGTGTATGTGTATGTGTATGTGTGTGTGTGT
>JADRCD010102583.1:0-16745 GCA_019843815.1 Montemys delectorum | reverse complement strand
TGTGTGTGTGTGTGTGTGTGTGTGTGTGTGTGTGTGTGTGTGTATTGTCCTATCTTGCTGTTTCCCAGAAGGGCGTTGCATTTCTGGACTCAAGTGATTCTCCTTCCTTAACTCTCTAAGTACCTAGGACTGCATGGACCCACATCCATGCTAAGTCAGAATTCTTTCTGGAACTTTCCCCAGGCAAAATAAATTTTTAAAAGAGAAATTTAAATTATTCAACTGCTAGTTTCTTAAAGCATGACCTCTGTGGCCTAAACTAGCCCAGGAATAAGCTGCATGAAGACAATAGAGTGGAAAGCCCAGGGAGGAAGAGGAATGACTCTTCTCAGTAGGGCTAGTGGATGAGGATTAGGAATCAGTAACAGCTTCATGAAATTGTAGATAGGGCACAGAGACAGGCCGTTATGAGGCAGGGGGTAAGCAAGGCCAGTGACGAGGTTTGGCTGGACTCGAAGTTATGGAGAGTACTGGACAAACAGGGAGTGTTTACAGGTGTGTCTGGAAACACAGAGGATTGGGAGACTCTTGTGTGTCTTGTGAGACAACATCATTCTATTTTACTCACAACCCTTGGAGTTTATGACCAGCATAGTGAGACAAGCAGCTGGCAGGAGAATCCTTGCCTTCATTGCATAGGACAGTTTCATAAGAAGACGGGCTATGTTATAGCTGTCTTCTGAGATGCTCAACTAGTTTCTGGCAAATATAAAGGTGGAGGCTCTCAGCCAACCATTGGACTGAGCACAGGGTCCCCAATGGAGGAGCTAGAGAAAGGACTCAAGGAGCTGAAGGGGTTTGCAGCTACATAGGAGAAACAACAATATGAACCAACCAGTACCCCCAGGCTCCCAGGGACTAATCCAGCAACCAAAGAGTACACACGGAGGGACCCATGGTTCCAGTTACATATGTAGCAGAGCATGGCCTTATCAGTCATCAATTGGAGGAGAGGCCCTTGGTCCTGTGAAGACTTGATGTCCCAGTGTAGGGGAATGCCAGGACCAGGAAGCAGGAGTGGGTGGGTTGGTGAGCAGGAGGAAGAGGGATAGGGGCTTTTTGGAGGGGAAACCAGGAAAGGGGATAACATTTGAAATGTAAATAAACAAAATATCCAACAAAAAATGCAAGAAAAGAAAAGAAGACAGGCTAGAATCAAGAAGAACATAGACCAGCAAAGCCATCAAGTCCAGAAAGGATAAGGATGCCAACCTGGATCGATAGCAAAAGATGTGGAAGGGAAGAAAAGGATTTAAAATGAATAATCAGTTGAGCAGGCAAGAGAGAAACAGCAAGCATGACTGAGAATACGTGGGTTACAGCAAGGCCAGTTACATTTCTTATACACCCCACACCCATAAGCCCAGGGATGGCACTGCTCACAGTGGGCTGGGCCTACCTACATAGATCAGGAATCAAAAAAATATCCCCATATATTCCCACGGGCCAATCTGATGGAGGCAATTCTACTTGAGATTCCCCTTTCTCAGGTATGTCCACTTGATAACCAAGATTATCTGTCTCAACAAGACATAATGATGGCAGCCTGTGGTGATGCATGACTTTAAACACAGCACTGGTGATGCAGAGGCGGGCAGATCTCTGCAAGCTCCAGGCCAGCTAGGGATATATAGTAAGATTATATAGTAAGACTATGCCTCAAAAAGTATGTGTGTATCTCTCTCTCTCTCTCTCTCTCTCTCTCTCTCTCTCTCTCTCTCTCTCTCTCTCTCTCTGTGTATATGTGTGTGCATGTGTGTAGATATAGTTAGTGTTATTTGTTATTCTTTATTGGTTGCAGAAGATCAGGAAATTGAACCAAAAGTCTACCACTGAGTTATACCCTCTAGTCTACAAGACTGTTGCTTATTTTTCAGAAAGACTATGATTTGGAAAGAGGCCCCGATGAGAAACTGGATGAACCTCTGCATTTAGATTTAAGAAATGTGCCCCAGAACCTCCCCTGGACCAGAAGAGTCTACGAGTTCTACAGTGCTCCATTTGTCAAGTTTTGGTTCTACACGGTTGGTCTCAGTACAATAGTGTTGATGATAATTAATAGCTCATATTATTGTTACTAATGCTATGTCTCATTTGCTCACCTGAGATAAAAAATTTCATAACATTTTAGGAATTTCACTTTTAAAAAAGGGAGAGATGACAAAGTAGACAGGTGGGAGAGTTGGAAGCAGACAAGAAAAGTGTGTGTAGGGGGAGACTGCCTGAACTTTAAGCTTCTGAATGAGTCCCTTTCTCACCAAACTTGCCCTCCTACTATTTTTCTTCCTCTTGTTTTTAATTTGGCAAAGACTCTCATTCTTTGTCCTTGCTAGCCTGGAAACCACTAGGTAGATGTAGATTAGGTTGGCCTGGAACTTGTAGTAATGCTCCTGCAACTGCCTCCTGATGTTGAAATTGCAGGCTTGAGACCAGTCTTAGATTTGTTTTTCTCTTGAAGTGCTTAGACACAGAAAGGCAAGACTCAGCAATTGGAGTGTTTAAGTACAATGATCTTAACAGTCCTGAGTGTTGAATTGAATGGTGTTTTTTTTTCCTACCTTTCTCGGGCAAAATAAATCAGTAATCAATAAAAATCATCAGTTGAACCAATTGTTTTGTAGGAATAGTGTCTTTTGGTTTGGTTGTTTTCAATAGCATATGCTTTGAATGTAAGCAGATGATTTAGAGTTGAGAACATGAGTTGTTGGATCAAACTGCAATCTTCTGTGGAGAGTGGCCATTCAGAGGAAGCATACAGACACCGAGCCCTTCTCATATTTATTTAGTAGCATCTATTTCTCTAATGCTTGTCTATACTTAAGATTCCTCACAGTCAATGTTTTGTATTCCAAAAACATTTGAAGTCTGAATATAACAGGATGTCTATTTAAATCTACATAATATACAATCTCAGAATATTGACTTGGCAGCCAGATACTTATTGCACACACTTTATAAATATATAGTTTGGAATGACAGTTATCTGTTTCTAAATGCCGATCCTAGGACTGGGGAGATGGCTTGGTAGATGAAGTGCCTGTAGCTTATAGCACAGCATGTAGACCCAGGTTCAGATCCCTAGCACCCACATGAAAAGCTAGCCACAGTGCAGCATTTCTGTGATTCCAACACTGGAGTGGTATATACAGATAAATTCCTTGAGCTTACTGGCCATTCAGTCCAGCTATGTTAGTGAGCATCCATGATTCAAAATAAAGCAGAGATGGTTCAACAAGATGGCTCCTAGGCGAGAACACTTGCTGTCAAGCTTGACTGCATGACTTCGGCCTCAGAGACATGGTGGAAGGAGAGGATTGACTTCCACAAGCTATGCTTTGACTTATACATGTGTGCTATAGTCTGTGTGGACTTGCGCCATGCACTTAACCCTCTGCCTGATACCCTGTAGACTCTGGTAGCTATTGTATACCCTACTGAGATGACTAATCTCTTCACGTGTACATATTCATATGCATATGGGTGTGTGTGTGTAGCTGTGCATGTATGAATGTGAGGGCCAGATGTCGAAGTCAGGTGCCATCCTTGATTGCTTTTCACCTTTTAAAAAACATTTATTTATCTATTTATTTAGTGTGTGTGTATATATGCATGTATGTATGTACACATATGTAGATACTCCTAAAATCCAGAAGACAGTTCTAGATACCCTGGAGCTTGAGTCACAGGCAGTGGGAGCTGGCCAACATGGGTGCTAGGAGCTGAATTCAGTTACTCAAGCAAGATTAGTACATGCTCTTAACTGCTGAGCCAACTCTCCATTTCTCTAGCCAGAATAACATTTTAATCATCATACAGTAACTTCTCTGTGGTAGGGACTGTCTTCTTACCATGAAGATAGGCATCTAGGGATACTGCTCATCTTGGCATACATTTATTTTCCAGGCTGGAACTAGAGGGAAGGCATGAGAACATTTTCCGTTCTGTTGCTAGCTCGCCAGTATACACGCTGGAATGGTTATTGCTAATAGGATAACATCTCCTTTTTGAACCAGACTTTTGTTCCTAGATAGGAGATGCTTATGCATCCCTTGACATGAAGTAATCAATTATCAGAAGTGGTCCCTGTGATACTTTCATGTTGTCGTGTGGCAGTTCATGTCTGTTCTTCTTTTGGGCTCTATCTGCCCCTGCTTGACATCCTTCGTGATCACTTGAGCTCACGTCCAGGGAATGTGTGTCCCTCACAGATGGCTTATTTGGCATTCCTCATGCTGTTCACTTACACAGTGTTGGTGGAGATGCAGCCCCAACCCAGCGTGCAAGAGTGGCTTGTCATCATCTACATCTTCACCAATGCTATTGAGAAGGTCAGGGAGGTGAGTGGTCCTCTCAACTGTGTCTTCTGCACACCCCAGAAGAGGTGTTTTTGGCTCTGGGGGGTGTTTTGGACTCATGTCAAGTGTGTAAGGGGAGAGGGAACACACTGATTCCAATTAGCTGCAAGAAGGTGGCTTGGGGGAAGATGTCTGATTTCCTTCCTTGTCCTTACCAAAGAATTTGTGCTAATCTTTGAAAGCAGCCATTTTGAAACACAATCTTTGTTTATTAACTCAGGGAGCAATGGGCAATGCCATCTATTTGCTATTGAACTCTCCAACTGTTTGCTTCCCACAATGTATGGGAAATACATTTTGTGGTATGAATTTTTAATAACCTAGACTTACCTATCTATTGTCAGTTTTACCCCATAAGTGACATGGGAATGGCTAAAGGTGCAAAATATATAAGGAATATATATTCACAGCATGTGGAAGTTTCTGGTAAACACCTTTGAAAATGGATGCTGAATATTCTTCTGGGGGAAGGAGTCTAAGAAACAAAGCGAAGCATTTTCATTTCTGCTTTGCCACTGGACACTTAACGCAGTTATAAATATAATCCCAAGTAGTTATGACTTCAACTGTCCTAGCTATGTGTTCATATCTCTGTATGTCTCTTAACTTGTCTCGTTCCAGTGGTAATTTGGCCGACATTCTATGGTAAGTGTCATCTTAGAGACTATATTACATTGTCTGCTAATGAAGTTTATAGAAGAGAAATACAATCGGAAATCTACCATGATTTTTATGTTTTGGGGAACACAAGCTTACTGTTTACATTGCAGTGCGCCTGCTATCATACTGTAAGGGAAGTTTCTTACACTAGTGGGTTTCAACATCACGTTCTTAGTGGTTTGCCAAAAGCTTGCTGGGTAGCATCTGTAGGACTAGATTACAGGGCAGCTTGGTTTCTTGTCAGTATCCTCTGCCCTCAGCTCAGGAAGCAGAGTCGTAGTTAGGCAGAGGCACTGCTGTGCTGACTTCTGGAAGGCCCTGCAGTTGCTCTGCCCTTACATAGAATCCATGAAAGCTGTAACAAAATTCTTTCCTTTTTTGTCACTTGATTTGTCTCTCAAGTGGTGGCTAGGGTCAATGGTAGTAATATTACAGTTAATTCTTCATTAATTTTAATTAACAGGCATTAAATATATATTTATAGGATGGTTTAAATAACTCATTAGCAAGGGTTCCATGATTCTCAGATCCTCTTGGTCTGTAAAATTTGGCAGAAGTTGGCTTACTATTTAAATGACAGGTTAATACATTAAAAAAGCTATTGATAGCATTCCCCTCTGGCTGTGGTTTTGGGGACTGAACCCAGGGCCTTGTGTGTTGGAGACAAGTGCTCTGTCACTTTACTGCATCCTCAGCCATGTCCCCTTCTTTAAATCTTTCTCTCTTTCTTTGATTAGATCTGCATTTCAGAACCAAGCAAGTTTACTCAGAAGGTGAAGATGTGGCTCAGTGAGTACTGGAACCTCATGGAAACTGTGGCTATTAGCCTGTTTGCTGTTGGCTTTGGCCTACGGTGGGGACATCCACCTTTGCATACTGCAGGGAGACTCATCTACTGCATAGACATCATATTTTGGTTTTCTCAGCTCATGGATTTCTTTGCTGTGAATCAACACGCAGGGCCATATGTGACCATGATTGCAAAAATGGTGAGTGCATCTTCACTTTATACATAAGCATCCCCTTTTCAATGCTTCCACTGCCATGGTGCATATCTCATAGTTTAATCTTCTCTTTTGTGATATATAAATGTATGCACATGTTTGTTTGTGGGTGCCCTCACTTGTGATTGCCTCTGTAGAGGGCAGAAATCAATGCTGGGTGTCTTCCACTATTCCTCTCATCTTATTTTTCTATTGCTGTGAAGAGACACCATGACCAAGGCACAAACAGAATAATTTAATTTGGGGGCTTATGGATCCAGAGGGTTAGAGTCTGAGACCATCTTGGTGGGGAACATGGCAACAGGTAGGCAGGGATGGCACTGGAACAGTAGCTGGGAGCACTAGGCAGAAAGAGAGCTAACTGGGAATGGTATGGGCTTTTGAAACTTTAAAGCCCACTTGAATTGACAACACATCTTCCAAGAAAGCCACACCGCCCAGTCCTTCCAAAACAGTTCCACCAATGATGGACTAACATTAAAATATATGAGCCTATCAAGGCTATTCTTATTCAGATTACCATAGCTCTCTATCTTTATCTTATGTTTTGAAACAAAGGACTCTTATTGAACTTAACACTCATTTTTATCTAGACTGGCTTGGCTAGTGAGCTCCAAGGCCTTCTGTTTCCCCATTCCTTGTCTGCCTTTTACAAGCTTTCTGGGAATCTAATCTCAGGCACAGTAAGCATGTTAACAGTGAACCATCTCCCTAGTCCACGAATTAAAATTTGTAATTGTTTCTAGAAGTACAGAGACTCATTTCTTACTAACCATAAACTTGTATATAAATATGGGTTTGGGTAGTTAATAAGAACACTTAGGTTAGCTCTTTTTGAGGGCTGGCCGTATGGGATTGAGTCATATTCTTTTTTATTTGTATAAGGCTATCACCAAGAATATATTTTCTGAAAGTGCTTTGTTTTAAATTACTCACTCTTACTTTTAAGTAGTACTAACTATGAACCACACACTGTACTAGATATTTTGCACGTATTAACTCATTATATTTGTAGCAATTTTATGAATTAAATAGTATCTACTTTTTACATACAAGAAAACAGAGGTTAAGTAAAATCACTCATGAGCATATGTTGGGGATCTAGGTTCCCACAGTGGTTGGCCTGGCTCTAGTCTATCCTCTGATCTTGTTGAACATTGTGTCAGCTTTCACCATCTGGAATTTTGAAACTTTACAAAGATCTACTGTGTAGAAGTGCAACATCAAGACTATCTTGGCATTTATTTCTAGACTACAAAGAAAGGTAGTGTTCTGGAGGGTCAGGAGTATTACAGAAAAAAAGACAGGAGAGTGACCAGGAGGATCTCAAGAAGGATCTTGCTGCTACTGCTCTCAGCTCTCCCCTCCCCCCTACTACTTTCTTCTGGTTCCTCTTTCTCTCCTCCTCCTCCTTCTGGCAGGCCTGGGAACTGAACCTAGGGCTTCAAGCATGACAGGCAAGCAGTCTACTGCTGATCCCCAGGCCAGCCCTCAGATTTTCTTCTTTCTTACCATGTTTTTCTTAGAACACACATGCATCCTCTGATTTTGAAAATGTCACATTTATTAGAGATGAGACAACTAGCATATCTCAATGATTAGGCACAATGTCCCTTCTCCAAGAAGGTAGGTTTGATGGGTTTTCTAAGGGCTGACTCCAGGATGAAGAATTTCCCCTTTGTGTGGCATACTCATGCACTTAATCCCTTCCCTGGTCTCCTTTGGCAGCAAGAAGAGTGATAAAGTCCAGTGGTGTTTAACAGCTCAGACAGACAAAGTCACTGTTGTCATTCTTTAGCCCACTGGCTACTTGGATCTTGTAGTCACCACTTAATAAGACAAGAAATATGGAGTGAGCAGAAATGTTGGTAACTTCCAAGTCTGCCATGGTGAACAAGTGTGTTGAATAGGTGTATTTTAAAAGATAGGAGGAAACTGGTATAATCAATTCCCAAGACACCACGTGACTCTATGAGGGAATCCTGGGAACAGGTATTGGAATAATTTCAATATACCATATCCTTTTAAAGTTTTTCTAATTAAATCTTTGATTTCATTGATCAATATTGGGTACTAGCCAGTCAAAAGCAGGTAACATTTGATCGCTGCTTACAGAAGGAATCTCTATAATTTCTGCACATCATATCACTCCATAGATATCCCTGGCCCAAAGCACCTACTGTATAGATAAAAGAAACTAACAGGCAGAGGAAATGCAGCTTTCTTAGATGGAGGCATTTGAGCCACTGACTAGACTAGTTATCTTAAGTGTGGTGGTGACCGCTAGGGCTTGATTTGTGGTAAATTCTGGCTGTGTTGTGCTGTTTTGCAGGCAGCAAACATGTTCTACATTGTGATCATTATGGCCATTGTCCTGCTGAGCTTTGGTGTGGCACGCAAAGCCATCCTCTCACCAAAGGAGCCTCCTTCATGGCGCCTGGCTCGTGATATCGTATTTGAGCCATATTGGATGATGTATGGCGAAGTCTATGCTTCAGAGATAGATGGTACATATGGGGTTTTGCCTTCTTGCAGAATCAGAACCCATGGAGATACCCAGAATAAAGGCAAACCCAGAAAGCAGTCACAAGAATCCTTTCAATGTGTAAAGTTTGTGGTATCTGGGATATTAAAGGGTCAAATATTTGCAGAGGCCCCCAGGGCTGTGGTTTATCTTCTCTCACTCTTAAATTCTTTCTTTGTAGTTTGTTCAAATGGGACTTCTTGCCCTCCGGGTTCTTTTCTGACTCCATTCTTGCAAGCTGTCTACCTCTTTGTGCAATACATCATCATGGTGAACCTGCTGATTGCCTGTTTCAAGTAGGTGACTTTAATGAAACATGACTATTTTATTTAGCAAAACAGGGGAGCAGCTATATTGAGTATATTCCCATGACTGTTGGGTATGTGACCTTTTGTCCTTACATGTGTCCCATGTTTTATTGCTGTGGCAATAAAGGAAGCATATGAAACTATTGGTAGGAAAGAAGTCAAACTTGTAGGCAACAAAATAGCAGAAGTCATGATTGAAGTGTACACATGAGAGGAGACTTGAGCTGTTACTGCACAGTTGGAATTCTGCAGAATGGGATGGTTGGAGTTGATAGTCCACTAAGGGTGTGTGTTTTTCCAAAGTATCCCTTGTCTGTCCCACTTTCTTTCTTCCTTCTCATAGTTAGTTTCTTCTTCCCCTTCTTCCTTTCTGGCTCAATGTCTCCATTTTACACTAAAAAGATCTTAGGCCTAGAGCTTTGGCCTTTTCCTTTATCTGTATATTTTCTTGTTCTCGTTCTTATTCTGTATATCTGGAAAATCCTATTTATACAAACTGCTTCACTGACACGCCAGCTTTATTGATCCCGTGACCCTCCCAGGGCAAACTCTTGAACTCCCTCTTCCCAATATAGACTTGTTTCATTTCCAGGTTTTCCAAAATCTATAGGGAAGAGAAAGAGCTTCTCTGGGAAGTCCTCTCTCTCCTCTCCTCTCTCTTCCCCTCTCCTCTCCCCTTCTCTCCTCTCTCCTTTCCTTTCCCCTCCTCTCCTTTCCTCTCCTCCACCACTTTTGGCTCATCTTCCCTCCTCTCCCCTCCTCTCCCCTCATTTTCTTTCTTCTCCCCTCCCCTCCTCTCTTATCCCCTCCCCTCCCCTCTCCTTTCCTTTCTTTTCCTCTTCCTTCTCCTTCCCCTGCATTCCTTTCCTTTTGTCTCTTCCCCTTCCTTCCCCAACATTCAATGTAGAGACCAACACTTTGATCTGATTACTTATCTGGGGGGCGGGGATGGGAATTGAAGCTAGAGTTCTTACCATTAAAGACCTTGAAATACTTTGTGAATATCACTACCTGCTGGTGGACAGGCTGCAGTCACCTGTGAATTGAAGACATACAATTGAGAGTAGCCTTGAGAGCTTGGAGAACTGCAAACTAATGACCCCGCCCTCTTGTAGTTTCCCATTCAATAGTGTTGAGATAGAGTCCAAGAATGTGCGTGACCTCATGTGCTCTGGTGATGCTGGGATAGAGTTCAAGAATGTCCCTGTGTACTCAGGTGATGTCGACTCTGAGCTTTTGCACACTCTGAGAATCAGGGTTCTAACCCAGCCATGTGTCAATCATCCACTTCACAGGCTCCAGGACATGCCTCTCTCTGTCTAATCCTGACCTGGTTCTTTCAAGGATAGTTGTGGCTACTCCTCCCTATCACTGATCAGGTTTTGCTTGTCAATATTTTTATTGGCTAAATTTTGTTAAAATTCTACTTTGCCAATGTTTTTCCTCTGAAGAAACTTACTTTAAGAGAAACCTAAGTAGTATTCCATTGGGCTTGCTACCAGTGTTAAATATACACACAGTTCAGGGCACTATGTTGTTTTGAAGCACTCCACTACCTGCTAAAGTTTCCATTTGCGATTCTTTAGTGTCAGTGCTTATTGGCTTCCTTTAAAACTGATGTAATTTGAGAGAAACCCCAGAGTGACTACTACCAGCCGAGGCTACTTTCACTATAAAGTTAATGTGAATGATTTATCAAGTTCCCCTCGGAGGCTCTGTGCATTGACTGATTTGAGGAAGAATCGATTCATCTCTCCTATGTCTTCTTCATTCATATGATTCTGTTGAGATATTTTAGCTAGGGTTATTTAATCAGTTCTTGCTTTTGGCATATGAGGGATATCTTCATGTGCCAATAGCACATAGGAACATCAGACTTGTTTACAACAAAGGATGCATTATGTTCTGGAAAAGAGCTTCATATATGAGAAGCAAAGGTATCCTGTAGATAGCACTGAGCATGACAAGGCAGTTTCTGTTTTCTGCCTAAAATGTTGCCATTTTTTCCTAATCTCTGATTTCTGTGTCTGCATTTTCTTCACTGTTTTAATGAACATATTTTGTTGTAAAAAGTGGTTATTGTGTTGTATTTGATGGAATAAAAATCCTAAGTGGATAATAGCTATTGGCTAACTACTGATGATTATCTGTTAACCAATCAGAAGAGTTGGAAGAGAGAGTCTAACCGTCACATTTCAGGCTCCCATATTAAAATGTTCTCTCTCTTTCTTCCACCTACAGCAACATTTACTTAGATATAAAATCCATCTCAAACAAGCTCTGGAAATATAATCGTTATCGCTACATCATGACCTACCACCAGAAGCCCTGGCTTCCCCCACCTTTCATCCTGCTCAATCACATGTGTCTGCTCCTCCGAGGGCTGTGCTGTCGCCCAGCACCACAGGACCAGGAAGAGGGTGACGTAGGGCTAAGTAAGTTTCTCTGGAGGAGACACTGGGAATGAAGGAGGGAAGAGAATAATGGGTAGGGACATAGGAATCTGGTAATTCTAGTGAGGTCCTGAGAACACACTGGTTGCAAGCCTTCACCTTTGTCTGGGGTCTCATGATTATTTTTGCCTCTGTTAAATGTTGCAGGATATTTGATTAAACTGTGAACCCCAAGATTGTGTTATTGCCT
Organism: Montemys delectorum; assembly: GCA_019843815.1. Lineage (NCBI taxonomy): Eukaryota > Metazoa > Chordata > Mammalia > Rodentia > Muridae > Montemys > Montemys delectorum. The sequence continues at coordinate 5,251 of JADRCD010102583.1, read as the reverse complement.
GAAAATACCAGTTTCTAGTTGTGGTGTGGCTCAGTCCTTAGTATACACCTTGAATCTCAAAACAATGAAGGTAAAGTTAGTTTGTAGAAGGAACCATTCATGTTGAAAGTGAAGTCTAATTGAGTAACAGACAAAGCAAGAAAGATTGGACAGAATAGGATATGGCCAACTCTCATGGGAAGAGAGAGGAAAGGTAAGGGGGGAGAGAGAGAGAGAGAGAGAGAGAGAGAGGAGAAGCAGGAGGTGGAGGAGAAGGAGGAAGAGGCAGTTTTACCAGGACAGTTGTAGCGAGACAGGTTGCAGAGAGAACAAGCTAGACACAGGTGAAGACAAAATCAGCCAGAAAGAGCCAGAAGATTAGAACATACTGCCGAAGTTGGTATGAGGCCAAACAGAATAAAAAGTCAGAGGCTGAGAGAGAAGTCAGATTGAATCAAGTCACCTTGGAGAGGCATTTGAGCTGAAACAGCTGAGTTGAACAGATCAGCCAGAGCTCAGAACTAGAAAGGGTGAGCTTATTTGCGAGCAAGTCTCAGAGGCTGAGAACATTTTAGGCCTAGATAAGATTGTCAGAGCCTAGGCCTCTATTAGCAGACTGAGGTGATAAGCCTATGAGAGAACAATTACTACAAGAGAATAAAAAAATACTTTTACAGTTAAGTGGTAGAAACAGAGAAACAGGAAAGACAACGTTTTTTCTTGAATGTGTGAAGGTTTTAGACTTCCTAGAAAACCTGGGTTTTCTCTGCTGACCTGGGAACTCCCCTGAATATTTCTTAGAGAGTAGTGTTACCTGACCTGTACTTATTGCCCTGCTGTGTAGACAAGTGATTCAAAAGGTCTTGGATCCAGGGAAACAGGGAGGTCAGCTTTGCCTAGTGGATCGTCCAGAATCACAGTATCTTCAGTTTCTATAGATAGTTTAATTTTTTTTAATTGTCAGTGCTAAGAATCTCTGCATAAAAACATGTTACCAAATACCAAAGTATATATAGAACCACATAATCCCAAGCCAAAGTTGATTTCCTTACTTATTTTTTTTGAAATTCAAGTCAGCCAATTAGCAGATTTTGAAAATCACCCAGCACCACATACTTCAAAGAGATATTATTTTAGTATTTTTCTTTTGAGGAAAATATTACGATTCTTTGCATTTTTGGTATTAAACAAACCCCTCTTCCCTCTCCCTTGTTCCCTTCTTCTTCATCCTCTATCTCCTGTCTTTTGTTTTTCATTCCTTGCCCTCTATCTTTCTTGGGCAAATAAATCTCTGTGCTGAGAACTTGATGTTGTGGCGTCCTGAGCCGATACTTTTGCTTTCACATCTGTGAACCACTGGAGTGCCCTCCTTAAAGCTTTTGCACCAAGGCAAGTTCACCCACAGTTCTAAAACATTCTCCAGGCCTCTTTCCACCCCTTTAAAGGTAGAGTTGACAACCGATGGGGCAGCAGTGCCACCTCGTGGATAGTTTTAGGAACTGCATACTCCAAGCTGCATCTGTTGCTAGCTCCCTTTGGGAGTTTGGAGGTAGCCACTGCTGGTGGCTGGTGTACATCCTGGCCCTAAAAAGTTTTGTATTGAGAAAGTGTTGATAGTCTGGGAATCACAAAGACTTTCTAGAAACAATTGAGAAGATGCAGGAGTAGAGACATCTCATGCATGGCTTTCATTAAAGACTGCTTAAGTAGTAAAAAAAAAAGCTTCATGCTTATAGGACATCAAAGATGGGGGCTGTGGAAAATTATCATTTTTTTCTAATGTCTAAATGATTCTTCAACACCATATAAATCACAAAATATTGGGTGCTTTAGTTGTGACACATTTTTATTACTAAACACATTTTCAATTTAAAACTAATTTCTCGTTGCTCTTTTAATTGGAGAATAATGATACTATTGCATAATTAGTAATTTATGAAGTAATATTTAATTTCTCTCTTCACTTATGTGAAGACGCTTATGAAGGAATTTTCCAAGTTTGTCCCCTTAGCAACATAACGCCCCCTTGATATATCCTACACTAGAAATACACTTAGATGTGATTTCTGGTTCCAGTCACTGAGAACCAGGGCACTGTGCAAGTCTGAAGGCTGAGGTTTGATGAAGGCCTGCACTGGCCTTGGCACCACAGGGAGAGGCATCTTTAAAGAGTTACTTCAAGGAAGGGTGCAGTGTTGACTGGCCATTGGCTGGTAGTTCTCAGAAAGAGGATTTAGCCCATCCACACTCAGCTTGATGAGGCAAGACTTCCTCACATCGGCTGCAATGGCATCAGCACACTCTGCCCGCTATAAACTCGATTTTTACATGTAGATTACTTATTGCTCTTTTAATAGCTAAAGCAGTCAGCAGGGAAAAAAAGACAATGATGTTCTTTCTCCAGCTGTATATGAATAGAGAGAAGTTTGGTTAACCCAGGAAAACGGTGCACACTATTAAAATGCTGAAAAGAAGGCTTCTGCTCGTTCACAATATTCAGCACTTTTTAAAGAGGGAAGAAGAGAGAATTATCTAGTATTCTTAGATATTTGTATTACTGAATTTCTAGGAGCACAGTATGACAGGCTGTGATGTCTGTCACACAAGCGCCCACTTACTGTTAGTACCCATCACACTGTGATCACTCCATACATGAGGCTAGGTACTTAGTAAAAGAAGCTTGCTGCAACTGGCCTTTGAATCAGCAAGTCTTAACACTAAATACATTTATAGGACAGTTTTGCTTTTTAAGATTTGCAATAATTAACAAACAAACAAACAAACAAACAAACGTATAAGACCACACTGGGCATTGTGACACACACCTGTGATCCCAGACATGGAGAGGTGGAGGAAGGGGTTTGAGGTATCTGTGGGTTTGAGGACAGCCTGAGCTACATAGTAAGACTGATTCATTAAAAAAGAAAATGCAATAAAACCAATTTAAAACAGAAAAAAGTGAAGGAAACAAAATATCTCAATTCCAAGTATCTAAACTAGAAATCTGAGCAAAATTAAGAAAAAGGTGCTAGAAGTCTATAAAGTACTTTCTGCGCAAGCACGAGGACCTGAGTTTGAGTCTTAGAACCCACATACAGTGGCTTGGGTGCTGATGTATTCTTTTAATTCTAGCACCGGGGAGGTAGAGCAAGGCAGATAGCTCAGACACTCACCATTCAGCACACACTAATGGGTGTGTTCCATGTTCTCACAGACCTGGACTTCAGAAACACCACCAGGCGATCGACCTCTGCTCTGTCTCTACATGTGCACACATGCGCCCTCCTATATTTTCATCTCTCATATGAGTACACATGGACACAGATACACACAGAAAAAGTTAGATATGATATGAGGACATAGAATGTAATCTAGACATTCTTCTACAGATAGAGTTAAAACTTGCCTCTGCCAAGGTCAATTGTAAGCCTCTTTTATTAAGTACCCAGCCTCATGTATTTAGTGATTGCATAGACAAGAATATATTTTTATCATTTAGAACCATAAAATTCACCAGAATCATGATCACAGAACATAATAGTACCACTTCTAGGCAAGAGAAATGGAAGGAAATACACAGTATTAAATTGCAACCGCACAGTGCTGAGTATAGCAGTACTGGGACACTTCATAGCCACCTTCTGTGTGTGCCTCTTTGAGCAGTTCATCAGCTTCCAGTGCTCTGGGATGCTCATCACCATTTGCTTCCCCAGTGCTGGGAGTAAAAGAATGCACCACCATGTCAAATCATTTTATGGGGGTTCTGGAAATCCAGCTCCAGTCTCCATGCTTGCATGTCAAGTGATTTATAGACTAAACTGTAACTCTAGCTCCTTCCATTTTCTAATTAAGAAAAGATAAAAAGTGATTTCTCACAATTTTACCATATATAATACGTATAGCATATAAAGACATCTTGAGCCCCTATGTCTGGCCAACATAGATTTTTGGAAAACCAAGTTTAATATACAGATTTTAAGTGAGCATATCAGTGCCTGTGGCTCTGTCATTCAAGGTTCTACTGTATTTGGAGGCTGGAATTCCAAGACTGTACAGTCTCCCTCTGGTCAGCTTCTGGTGATGGCCTTCTAGTTACACCGTAACGTGGGGGATAGGTTCCTGTAGTGTAAGGAAGTGGGGAGATGGGGTGAGGAAGGAGAGAGAGGGAGAATGGAGAGCTAGTAGTGGCTAAGCTTGAGGTGACCAGTCCATGAATCCAACCACCCTAAGGTCCCACCATTTAACCCTCGCCCGTAGACGAAAGCTTCAGCTCATGAACCACTGGGGACACAAGCCACGTCGGTAAAAAACACACTCCAAATCAGTCCTCCAAGAATGGCTTTCATATGTGTTATGCTTATTTCCACAGAACTTTACCTCACTAAGGATGACTTGAAAAAGCTTCATGATTTTGAAGAGCAGTGTGTGGAAAAATATTTCCATGAGAAGTCGGAAGGTCTGAATTGTAGTTTTGAGGAACAAATCCGAACGACATCAGAAAGGTAAAGAATATCTCTTTAATCCCCAACTGCTACCCGATCAGGATTGTCCTAAAATGTGTAAAAGAATAGATAGACCCACTTTCAAACCCCATAGGTTTGAGTTCTGCCCAATTTGCAGCATGTATTGCAATATAATTTATGTAATCAGCATCTATTTATTGGATGTCACTATATTCTATTTTATTTTTTTGTTGGTTTGGTTTTTTTTTTTGGTTTTTTTTTTTGTTTGTTTTTTGTTTTTTTGAGAGAGGGTTTCTCCGTGTAGCCCTGGCTGTCCTGGAGCTCACTCTGTAGACCAGGCTGGCCTTGAACTCAGAGATCTGCCTGCCTTTGCCTCCCAAGTGCTGGGATTAAAGGCATGCGCCACCACCAACCTATATTCTAGATAGTATTTGCATTCCAAGGGATAAGTGGAGACTAGGTGTCAAGAATTCCTGTCTGATGGACTTACATTCCAATGTCTGCATGTGGAAAGGTTAAGGGAAATGAAGGAGTAGAAAAGACAAGATATTCAAGTAAGCTGATGGAGGAAACAAATGCATTAACGTTGGTCAGTAAAAAAAAAAAAGCTATGAAGAACTTCGTGTAGTGGTGAACGCCTTTAATCCAGGAATTGAGGCAGAGGCAGAGGCAGAGGCAGAGGCAGAGGCAGAGGCAGGGAGGCAGGGAGGCAGGGAGGCAGGGAGGCAGGGAGGCAGGGAGGCAGGGAGGCAGGGAGGCAGGGAGGCAGGGAGGCAGGGAGGCAGGGAGGCAGGGAGGCAGAGAGGCAG
>JADRCD010102582.1:0-18687 GCA_019843815.1 Montemys delectorum | reverse complement strand
GCACTGTCTGAGTGAATACCTGTGCACTGTCTGAGTGAATACCTGTGTACTGTCTGAGTGAATACCTGTGTACTGTCTGAGTGAACACCTGTGCACTGTCTCAGTGAACACCTGTGCACTGTCTCAGTGAACACCTGTGCACTGTCTCAGTGAATACCTGTGCACTGTCTCAGGGGTACCTGTGCACTGTCTCAGGGGTACCTGTGCACTGTCTCAGGGGTACCTGTGCACTGTCTTAGGGAGTTGGTAGTTCAAGGGCCCAGCTCTAATGCTTAGGAGCCTGAGCAACAGCAACAGCAGTCAACAGTAGACACTGTGCTAGCAGAGTGACAGCAACCAATACCTGCCACTGCCCACCAGTCAATAAGGGAAAACAGCAGTTCTGAGAGCTACCTCTTAGAGCCCTGAAGCCCAAGTCTTTGAGCTCAGCATAGCCATTGCCTGGCTGCCAGCACTAGAAAGGGGACATTAACCAAACTAAGCATTTTTATCTACTTTTGATGTACAAAGTCTCTAGCCACAAAGAATCTCCTTGAGGCAGCAGCAACCCTAGTATGCGCAGCTTCTCAGCAGCTAAGGTACTAGCTCACACAGTGGAGCCTGCCCAGGACTGAAGACTCACCTTTCTGGATCATCTCAGTCAGGTTGGGCTGGGCAAAGACCTTAGCCACTCGGAAGACCATGAGTGCATTCTTGGGGCTGACAAGGTCTGTGCGTAGAGCACGGTTCAGGAAGCTCACAAACAGCTTGGTGTACATCAGCAGGTTTTCCTGGATGAAGGGTGCCCTGGAGACAGGTAGGAAGATGGGGCCAGCTGGAGTGAGACCACCGTGTAGACCTCTTGTTGGAGGCTCGGTCACACTGCTCCTCACTCCCAAAGCCTACCCTTCCTGATGCCCCCAGCTTCTGCTGCCATACAAGGGAGTTACAGACATTAGGCAGGGGAACACTTCAGTCCTCTGGTGTGTATGAGTGAGCCTCAAACATACGACCTTACTCAAGACAGCAATGGACACCTCAGCAAGGTCTGCTAGAATGGGATGAGAAGGGCAAGTCTGGGACCCGAGGAAGGAAAGGCCAGTGACCCCAGTTCCACAGGAATATAAGATGATGGGACACGGCAGTTACTCTGTGCCGTAGGTAGGTAGGTAGGGTGACAATGGAGCCAGGCTAGGCCAAACAAGGAGATGGGGTTCCAGGGTCACTGTGTACTCAAGACCCGAAGCACAGTGTGCCTAGCTTAGTACTGTCCCTCAGGCAGCTTCTGTTCCAGAGAGCAATGGCATCACTGAGACAGGCAGGCTGGGGACACTCACCACTTCTCCGACACGCACCGTGGCTGGGAATCGCTGCCCTGAGCTTGTTTCTCTGGGGCATACCTCCATGGCTGCAAGTAGCTCAGCCACATCTCCAAGACCTATGAGAAACATATGTGCCCTGAAGGCCTGTGCTTGTAGGCTGATGTACTCAACTTTCAGGTACACCTGTTGGTGATCTGGACCTGGCTAAAAAGATCTGTGCCCTAGCTGAAGAGTTTGATGCAATGCTGGGCTCTGGACTCTTTTTCCCTGACTTCAGTGTAGATGCCAGTGAGTGAACGAGTCCTCCTACGTCCTCCAGGAACATAAGTATCTCATGCCAGCCCCTGAGGGCTGAGTATGGCCAACAGAACGACAAGACAAAGCAAGGCTTCATCTCTAAGGTCTGTGATAAGTCCATCCTGTCCTGTCAGCCCACCCCACCCCACAGGCTGCCAACATCATGCCATAGAGGTCAATAGTGAGGGAGAGGGCAAGGGCAGGTTTTTGTGCTTACAGCTCTGAAGGATGCATCCAGAGGCCAGTGGCCAAAACAGTGCTGCAGGAAGACATACAGCTTCTGCTGGACAAACCGAGGCACAGCAGCCCTGTAGGGATAGAAGAGTCATGAGTTGTTACTTGCCTGCATATAAGACTAGCCCTGGCTAGTGAGTCTGTTCTGCCAGTAGGGAACACTGAACACACTCCCCTAAGGTAAGATCTGTTTCTAGCCTGATTCTCCAGAAGAAACCAACAAGGTTAAGAACACAGTGTATAAGTTGCCTTTGAAGTCAGTGGCACCAGCCTTCCTCCTGACTAAGATAAGGGATAAGATAAATCAGCAAGGCTGTAATCTCTGTTTAGCCAGTTCTTCCCATGGCATAGGGAGCATCTAAAGCAGTGGCTCTCAACTTGTGGGTAGAGACCCCCAAAGGAATTGCATATCAGATATCCTGCATAGCAGATATTTACATTACAGTTCACAAGAACAGCAAAATTACAGTTATGAAGCAGCAACAAAATAATGTTATGGTTGGGGGTCATCACAACATGAGGAACTGCATTAAAGGGTCAGACAGCATTAAGAAGGGCAAGACCCACTGATCTAAAAGGGGAGGTTTTCAAAGCAGAAGCATCCAAAAAGCAAACAGGCCAACAGGGATCAGAGTGGGCATAAGGGAAGCAAGGCCCAGAAGCCCCACCCATCCTACACCCACCGTTTGAACTCCTCCAGGGGACTGGTGGCATGGGAGTGTGCCGATGGCGAAGTCTGATCTGGCTTCAGGCTGTTGGCAAAGGCATGCAGGTGCTTCAGCAGCAGGCGCACCACCAGCACATGCTCTTCAGTAGGCGTGAAGGACTCCTAGGAAGGAGGGAGGGTGTCAAGGCCAGATGAGAGCTACATACCTTCTGCTTATCTCCAGTGGTTTTGGAGTCCCACAGGAGATAAGCACCAGGCCAGGCACGTCACCTCATGCTGCCAGATCTGAACTGACACCAGCTTACACATGGGAACATGTGGCCTTGTGCCTGCCCTGGGTGGGCTGGTGAGAGCAGACAAGTCAGCAAAGAGCAATTTATACCCCACCTTAGCAACACTCAGCCATGCACCAGCAGACACCGCAACCTATGCTGGGCCTCAGGGCTCTGCCTCCTGCTGAGCCAGAGGGTGAGAACAGAGTAGGCTTCTAGCCCACCGAAACTCTGGATCCAAGGTTGTCTGCCTGCTTCCCAAGACGTGCAAAAAGCTCCCCAGGACTCGCCTTGCTCAAGCACGAGTATTTTTCTCCCCAGTTCCTTCTCCAGCCACAATCCCAGCCCCTACCAGCTGCCTGTCCTGGTCACAGCCAGATGAGGACTCCACCCTGGAGGAAGCCAGGGAGTTCCTTCCACCACTGCCAGTAGACCTAAAGTCCCCAGGACAAGAGCATTCTCAAGCTTGTGAGGTGAATTTTATACATAAATACAAGATCCCTGAACCAAAAGGGGCCTTTTATGGGCTCTCGGGCTCTCTGGTTGTTGAGCATGCATTTAGGTGGTGCTTGGAATGTCTTGTATTGATGCTACCTGGAGGCAGGAGTGAGTCCAGTCAGGCACATCCCTGTCCCCTACATCTGTCGGACCTTGATGACTTGTAGGGCTAAGGCTGGTAAAGGGCCTGGCCATGTGTCACACATGAGTCCATGAGTCCACGGGGCTCTGTCTACTCAGGCCTCCCAGTCATAACAATTGTGCATGGTGGCACATGCCTGCAATCCCAGCACTTAGGAGGCAGAGACAGGGGGACTGCCATAAGTTCTAGGCCATCACGGCTTACAAAGCAGGTCAGCCAAGACTATATAATAAAACTGTCTCATTAAGAAAGACAAGGGGAGGAAAGGCCCTACGGTCCAGGTGGCACCACACTAGCTAAACCTAAGGGGGGGCTGCTCTCTTCTGCTTATTGGAACTTTAAACTTTAAAGGGAACTTTCGCTGCTTCTAAGGAAGGGCCTACCCCTTCCGAACATGAGAGCTAATCCAATCCCACAGTGCAGTACTAAGAGGTGAGGCCTGGTGATCTTGAAGATCAAAAAATTCTGATTAGGGATGCCTCTGAAGGGATCAATCCCATCACATGACCAAAAGGTTAATGGGTCATCTCCTGAGTGAGTGCCATAAAGCCAGTCTGACCTCTGGGGACTGAACCCAGGCTCTGAGTAAGGTTTGCAAGGTCTGGGACACTGAACTATACCCCCAGCCCTGCACTTTTTGAGACAGTTGCATTGAGGCTCAGATGGGCCTTAAAAGGCAATCTGCCCACAGCCTCCTCACAAGTGCAGATCTACTTTGGTCTCTATAACACCACCTGTCTCCTACCACGAAGTCTGCAATAAAGCCATCATCAGCTGCAACCCCCTCCCCCACTGTGGACCAGCATTGAGGAAAAAAAAAAAAGCAAAACTTTTGTCTTTATAACTGACTAGTCTGTGACACTTAATAGAAAATGGATTAGAACATACAATAATCACACAGACTAATCAATACTAAAGACCATCAGGCCAGGCTAGCCAACTCATACTCTCCTCTCTGCATACAGCGTCTCTCCTGAGCAGTGCCATCAGCTCAGTCTCTCAGTTTAGAAAGCAGGCGGCACCTTCACTCCCACTAGCAGCCCCACTCCCCTAGCAGCAAGCACTGCTTCACCTTATCCAGGTGTTATGGAGGTTCTAGATGGCCAGCCCTGCCCACCCTTCCTGGTCAAATAAATGCCCTATCAATCTCTTCCCCTCTCCTAGAGTGTTGAGTGGGGGCACTCATGTGCTATTTGGTGTCCTTAGTGCCATCTGCACTTTGTAATGGCATAAGAATGTGCTCCCCAAACCTACAGCATTTCCCACTATGCCAGCCTCCCAGGTCATCTTCACAGCTCTCTTCCTATGGAGTCTTTCCAGGAAGCTGTGTCATTGATGAGCCCTCCCATAGGATCTCCTCACTATCTGCTGCTTAGGAGTGGGAACCCCACTGCGAGAAGCATTTATCATCCCATGCCAGCAACACTCAGTGAGCAAGCACTGTTTTCTCATCTTTGTTCAAATTCAGTGTCAACTGTTATATGTTCTTCCCCAGGATAAATCAGACACAGCCCTGTTTGGGAGCACATCTCCCCATTCCCAGGTTCTTACAAATCAGCTAACTCCATTCCCCCAAATACCTGAGGTCTGAGCGACACTCTACTGACCTCAAATCTGTTCACACACTGGTCATTTCTGCCTAAGCAGGCAGCAATCTTCACGAGGCCACCGCTTGCTCTCATTGCCTCTGAAGAAGTCTGTAAGAGGCTGGGCTCAGCAGGACTGACAGCCCTGAGGGCTCTGGGGGATCTGTATCTTGTGATAGAGCTGCATCCTTCAGGCTGGGTAACAACTCTGAACAGACCAGCAGCCATATCATACATCAGTCCTCTGAATAGTAAGGGCAAGTCAGACCACTGCAAGGCTCTCCGGAAAAACTGGAGAAGGTGAGACAGCTCTGCTGTGGCTAGGGGCTTAGGAGGAAGATTCCATAATCTATGCCCTGCCAGGCTGTGTGCCTTAACATAGATACATGGTCATACACCAAAACCAAACCTGAAGGGCAAGTCAATTTGAAGGGCCAATCAGGCCTGCCTCTAGCACATGGGCTTCACTGTGCTCAAGACTCTTAAGTACCATAGCAGATTTCTGGAAGACCCTTACTCTGGCACTGTACCAACACACACTCTGCGCCCACCTTGGGGAAGGGGAAGGGAAGGGAAGGCCAGTACTTGGTAGGCGTGGAGGGCCTGGAGGCTGGGTTGGGCAGGGCTGTGGAGGGCGCTGGAGACAGTGAGTCGGTAGTGTAGAACCTCCAACTGAGAGACAACAAACAGAGAAAGGCCAAGAGGCAGATCGGAGGACATACAGGGTGGGGAAGGGAAGGGGAGGGGTTGGGGAGAGACAAAACACAAGGAGCCCAGAAGAAAGAACAAAGGAGAAAAAACAAAAAACAAGAACAAAAGTTCATCAGTGGCAATACCCAACAAACTCTGCCCAGCAGCCCTGGGTCCCACAGTAAGCCCCAGCAGAGACAGGGGGATCCTCAAGATCACCTCCACAGCTGCTCAGCCCTCACAAGATCACCAGGAGGTCCTAGGCTACTGGGCTGAAGGCCTCAGCCACTCTGAAGTCTGCCCGGTTCTGTTTTTTTAGAAGTATAACGCTGTCCCTAAGATGATGATATGTGGTTATCTATATGACAACGTCACACATAACGGCCTAAAGCCCAGAATGTCATTGTCACTGGAATATGCTGCTGCCACCAAGGCCTAGGAAATCTTGAGGCTCAGAAACAAAAACAAAAACCTGAGCAAAGCACAGGACTCTGCAGGAAGAGGAAAATGTACAAAATGCCCCTTAGTATATGTAGACTTCCACATGGATTTGAATAACTGAATTTAAAATATTTTAGAAAGGCATCTGTCCCAAGTGTGTGGATGAAGAGTGTATGGATGAGGCGTCATAACTAATCCTGAAGTTTATTTATTTTGTATTGAGACAGGGTATCTCTCACATGGCAGTCTATGTGGGCCTGGAACTTAAATTCTTCTGCCTCAGCCTCTGGAGTGCTGGGATTACAGGCCATGTAGGAAAACCTTAAAGTAGGACAGTTAAGGGGGCTGGTGAGATGGCTCAGAGGGTAAGAACACTGACTGCTCTTCCAAAGGTCCTGAGTTCAAATCCCAGCAACCACATGGTGGCTCACAACCACCCGTAATGAGACCTGACACCCTCTTCTGTAGCAAGTGAGGCCGACTGGAGAGAGCAGATGTCCTAAAATTCAGTTCCCAACAACCACATGAAGGCTCACAACCATCTGTACAGCTACAGTGTACTCATGTATATGAGTATAAAAATAAATAAATAAGTCTTAAAAAAAAAAAAGTAGGACAGTTAAGTTATGTGCAAGAGCATCTCATACAAAGTAGTTAATGATGCAAAGATGTGAGAATACTGGGAAACAGGCCCTGAGGCCGCCGTCTCGGTACTGAGTGAGGAGGATGGAGGGGCTTCCATGGGCTGATTGGACAAGAACTTTATCAAATTCATGGGAAATACAGCTCAGTGATAGAGAGACTGCCTAGCATGTATGAGGCTCTAGGTTGGACTCTCAGTACTAGGAAAGGGGGAAGAGGGAATATATTGACCAAATCAAGGGGTAAATATATGAAAGAATCAATTCTCGTAAATCTGAAACCATACGCATCCTTCCTTTAGTGGCTCTCTCAGACCTAAGGAGATGGGCCCAGGCCCAGGCTTGGTGTACCAGGCTGTTCTGTCCCTACACTGGAAACTGCTAAAGGTGCTTACTAGTTCCAACTCGGAAGACAGCCTTTCCTACTTCTTATCTCTCACACACAGGGCTCCCAAAGGAAGGAACCCTCAGGAATCTGCAGTCGCATCCCCCTAGAGGCAGGGACAGCCCAGGGCAGCGGAGGTAACAGCCAAGCCAGCAAGCCTCCCAGCCCCACGCAAGCACCCTCTGCCCGACCTCCCTGCAGCACCACTCACTGCGAAAGTTCCTTCATCAAAGCACAGCCCAACGCCAATGCACAAAGGCCATGCCCTACCAGCATGCCCATCAACTACAACAGGAGAGGAAAGAACAGTCTTGCTAGAGACTGATCCTCCAGTGAGGGGAGCTAAGGCCCTTCCACACAGGTTCCTTTGTGCCAGACCCCAGGCTCAGCTGCAGTGCTGAGAGGAACCAGACTCCCTTCATGAAGAAACACAAGGCAGGTCTCAGCATCCTGTGGGCCACACCTAGCACTGCTCCCAGTCTTGGCAGTGAACACATACTCTGCACATAGTCTGATCAGAGTGGGATCTCAGGTGTCAAATATTCTGCATGTGGCAGTCAGGGTTGGTGAGTACTGGATAGGCTATCTGGAAGGTACGGTGCAGACCCCAGTAACAGGAGCTGTGGAAGAGGACAACTTCTGCAGCCATCTTTCCTGGTTTCCAGCCATTGGAAACCTTTGGGCTTTATGTTCAGTGTCAGTAGAAGTCAGAAAAGTACAGAGTCTGGCCAGGGAGCACCAACCTTCCCAGCACATCTCACCCACCCAAGGTCTGGCCAAGAGGAAGTGGTTGTGGGGACAAGAGGGAAGTACCTCATTCCCAACACAAAGACAGCCACTGACACTTCCCTCTGACCACAGAAGCAGAATCGTCAGAGGAGACCATCCAGAAGGGCCTTTCTGGTTCTTGAAAGCAAGTGTGGCTTCCACTCACTGGAAAGACAGCAGGCATAATGAGGAAGACGCTGCAGCAAAGCAAGCTTGCCTCAGCAAGGCCAAGCCATGTGGACAAAGCTGGGCCAGCTTCGGGGCTCGGAAACTTGGGGAAGCGCAGTCCCAGCCTTCCATGTGCCAGCCCAGAGCAGGAGTAACTCTGGCTGGAAGCAGGAAGGGTGTCACAGGCTCTCTGTGGTGTACGGGCCCCAGAGAAGTCTTCAGCCTTTCCCTGCCCTCCCTCTCCATTGTGATACCATGACTGGAGGTTTGGGAAGCTCTGCACTTTGAGAATAGTAGGAGAGAATCTCCACCTTCAACACTGTAGAAGATTGGAGTCACAGTAGCTACAGATTGGACTCTGTGGTAGCAGAACCCCGGGTGCAATATTGAGTCACAAGACTCAATGTGGATACCATCATCCACTCACTCCACTTTAAAGCAAGTGCTCAAGAATCCACCTAGCAGTGACAATATTAGTCTACACAGAGTAAGGAGATGCAAGCAGCAGTGTCTATTGACGCTGCCTGTGTATGGCTCTGTGACTCTCATACCCACCAGGCCATTCACTAACTGAACAGAACGGTTTTATTCTAACAAGCCCAGTAGAGTACTTTCCCAAGGGACACCACCACCAGAAGATTCCAGGGACCCTGCCACCTCCACATTTCTGAAAATGAGTGTGCTACCCAGGGAGGAATGCAAGGGAAAGGCTGAAGAAGAGGGGAGGAGGAAGCAGGCCAGGCCACATGCAGGAGGGTCCCAGAGCCCACACACCACAAATGGTCACAATTCAGAGCAGCAAGCAAGCCAAAGAGGTATAAGGTCAACACAGCATGTAGGGCTTGCTCATGGCCACCTCAAAGTATCTGGGCACTGCTGATGACAGTGGAGAAGTTAGACATGGATCCCAAAGAGAGCCATAGCTTGTCTTGTCCCAGAAGACAAGGAGCATCAGTCCTGAGCCATTCCCCAGTGGTGGGAAGGGCTGTGTAGCTGCACAGGGAGGACCTCAGAAAGGACAGGGTCACCTCTTCTGTACATTATCTGAGTGAGGGCGAAAAGTGAGCTTCTGTTTCCCCCTATCCAATCTGAGACAAGTCACTCATGCTGAGGACAAGATATAGCAGCCTAGTCAGGGCTCAAAACAGGAGAAGGGATAATGAGCAGAGACATACCTTGGCATGAGGCGACTGCATTTTTTGGTACATCTCCAGGGAGTAATGATGAAGCCACATTTCCACAAAAACCTGCAAAAGGACAGTAACTGATCAAACTGTCACCAGGGCACTGCACCATGTAATGGTAAAAAGTATTTCCAATAAATGGTGCTGGAAACAGGCTGTGCACATGCCAAAGAAAGCTGCAAAGTACCCGATCCCACACAAGAATTAATGTAAAACGGAATAGTGACAAGAGCTGAAACCACAAAACTCAGAAGAAAACACAGAGCAAAGCTTTGGAACTAACAATTGATGACTTGTGTGCGTGCTTGTGTGGATGCGTGTGTGTGTGTGTGTGTGTGTGTGTGTGTGTGTGTGTGTATGTGTATGAGTCTTTAACAGTGCACCTCCTGGTTGGGCAATCGAGCCCCAAGGGATAGCCCCATACTCACAAGTACATGGGCAATGCAGACTGGACTCTGAGTTACAAAAGGAAAAAAGAAAAGAACAAAAGAAGGAGGGACAGAAGGAGGGAGGGAGGGAGAGAGGGAAAAAGGAAGGGAGAGAAGAGAGGAAGGAGAGAGGAAGGAAAGGAGGAAAGGAAGGAAGGAGGAAAGGGCAAGCACAGGAAGCTAGGAGAAGTAGGGAATGGGGAGTGGATCTGGGAGGAATGGTGGGGATGAACATGATCCAAATACATTCTATGCATGTATGGAATTCTCAAAGAACTCATCTCTAAGTCTGAGGCCAGCCTGATCTAACAGAGTGTGAACAGCCAGGGTTACACAGAGAACCCCTGTCTTGAAACACAAACGGAAGGAAGGAAAGGAGGGAGGAAGGGAGGGAGGAAAGGAGGAAGGGAAGAAGGGAGGGAGGGAGGGAAAACGAACAAACAAGTTAGTGCTCTGGTTCAGGAAACAGAATACTCCAACCCTCTTGTAAGCTCTGTCTTTATCATCTATCCTCATGGCCCAGGAGCCATCTGTACCAACACAGAACTCCAGAGGGAGCACAGATAACAATGACCTACTGGGAGTGCAACAGTGTGTACCACACTCCAGTTGTATACGATAATCTCTTGCACTGTATAAAGGCTGTCTTTGCGCCGGGCAGTGGTGGAGCATGCCTTTAATCCCAGCACTTGGGTGGCAGAGACAGGTGGATTTCTGAGTTCGAGGCCAGCCTGGTCTACAGAGTGAGTTCCAGGACAGCCAGGGCTACACAGAAAAACCATCTCGAAAAACCAAAAAAAAACAGAGAGAGAGAGAGAGACTGTCTTTGCATTACTCAAATGCTGATTTTTGTAGCAGCAGAGAGCTAAGTACAGGCCGCTTTGTTATTGCTATTTCTATGAAGGATCACAGTCTCGGGATATGTAAATATCTTCTCTATCACCTTCTGATAGGTTTAATAAAGAGTTGAATGGCCTATGGCAAAATCAGAGGATAAGTACAACTTCCCAGCAGAGATAAGAACTCTGGGAAAAGGTCAGAGGTGGGAGATTCGTCAGCCAGAAACAGGTGTCAGTACTGAGGAGAGGTACTGAGTCATGTAGCAGAACATGGCTAGGTAGTCGGGCTTACTTAGATCAACTAGTTGAGAGTCTGTCAAGCTAAAGCCAAGCTTTCATAACTATTAAAAAGTCTCCTTGTCTTTCCTTGGCGGCTGGTGGGTTGAGACAGTCCAGCAATAGTGTTCAGCTGAGGTCAGAATTCCACCTATAGTTTTCTCTGTCAAGAGCAACACTGGCTACCACACCAGCCTCAGAACACAGCACTGGAACCAGCTGATTCTTTCCAGACACCAGTACATAGAAGAGGGCAGGGCCACTCAGTGAGTCCCCAAGGGACACTGTCCTACCACTTGTATCTCCTGCTCAATGGTGGGAGCTCACTGCTGACCAAAGTGGAGGTTCTGAGGGCCCACACCATGCAGCATCATACAAGCACTTCTGCAGCGGTAAGTACCTAATATCCAGCAGATGGTAATCACTGGAAACCAACTCTAGCAACACAGGAAGAGTCAAAGGGGGACAAGGTAGGGCACATGGACCATGTGCACAGATGGAACTTTTGGAAACCACAAGACTGGTGAGTAAATAGATCCAGTGAGAACAACGTAGTGGACAAGAGAAGCTGAGGCAGAAAATATTGTTTATGACATTTAGCTTACAAGAGTACATCAGTTTCTTCTCATCTTCTTTCTAATGCCACAGCAAGAAAATGTCATTTAGAGCCAGCCGCCAGCTGACTGGGTGGGTACCTTTGGGAGTCTGCCTCTCAGAGTGGAAGGTAGCTAAGCAGTCTGTTTTGAAACAGAAGCAGACACTGGGCTTTCTTACCTGGAGGAGAGTTTCTGACCGCCAGATCTCATGGGACGCAGGGTCTGCATTCACAGATGTCTGATGAGAGATGTGTCGCTTTAAGAGGCTAGTGTGGAGGCCATAGGAGGCAAAGGGCATGGCAGGTGTTCTGACAGGATATACAGAGACAATAGTAAATCATGTTCCTCTGCTGACTCCGAAATCAATGATACCAATAGTCAATACAACACACTGAATCGCAGTGACACAAGGTCTGTGCTGAACATTTGGCATGCTTGTTATAGACTGTCCACTTAGTAAATGTGAAGGATGCAATGAGGTCACAGCTTACAACATGCTCTATTAGCAACTGTAACTGAGAACAGAAGACTCTAGCATAAACGACGATTTGACATTCTTCCCCACCAAGCTCTGAGTCAGGTACAGTGCACAGATCTGAATTTACATTAGGAAGACCTGGCCACTGATGATTAAGTACCTATCATCACCAATGCAGTCCAGGGACAGCAAAGATCCGACAGGACACTGCTTGGAGTTACTACTGTGGTGGTTGATCCTCTCCTACTTACTCAGCACAAGTTGGGCCTGGGCATGAACAGCCAGCCAAGGAAAGAGAGCCTTCACCCACCCTGCCAAACACACCTAGGGACCTCTGCCACAGTCAGGTATAGGGAAAAGAAGGACAAAAGGACTACAGAGATGACCTCTGTCCTTTTTGGGTTTTTGTCAACTTGACACAACTATAGTTACCCAGGAAGAGGAACTTCCAGTGAAAAATTGCCCCCAATCGAACTGCCTATAGCAAGTCTGTCATGCACTTTCTTGTTCAATAGTTGATACAGGAAAGCCCAGGCAATTGGGGAGTGGGGTGCCACCTCTGTGCAGATGGTACTGAGTTACATTAGGAAGCAGGCTGAATAAGCCAGGAGGAGCAAGCTAGTAAGAAACGTTCCCCCATGGCCTGTGCTTTAGCTTCTGCCTTGACTTCCCTTGGTGCTAGAGATGAAATAAAACATTTCTCCCCACACTGTTTTGCTCATGATCTTTATCACAGCAGTGGAAACCTAAGACAACTGCACACAATGAACAGCCACCAGAAATGGGTGGGGTAGCTGGTGAACACAAACAGACTCTAAGATTTGATGATGGCCTGGTAGCATGCTATCTTCCCACAGTGGACAGATGGACTGAGTTCAATCAAGACATGTGATGGCTTCTAGGGAACATGCTGGGATACCAAATGGTTACACCAACACTCTGGAAGTGGAAGCAAGAGGATCATGAATTTCAAGTTGGCCTAGGCTACACAGTATGAGTGACAGGACAAAACAAAATACCAACCATATGTTTTACAAAAAAGCAGACAGAGATGAGAGTCATAGCTCTATTGGCAATTTAGAAATCTGGGTTAAAAGGCTTGTAAAAGTTCTATCTCGCAACTTTTCTATAAGTGTGACATCACTTCAAAATGAAAAGCCAAAACAAGCCAACACACTAGGTCCACGCAAATGTGTTAGCACCTGAGTTTTGCCTCGGAATGGGTAGGAATTTACTGGACCTTGAAGCCCTCCTCCCCAACTACAGTACTACCAGAGTATCAGGGTTAGGTCACCAGCCATGGGCCATGACCACCTCAGAAGTCTCACTTCCCAGCTCTCTCTCCATATTTTAAGGGCATCTTCCCACATACTGAGTTTTAGATGAAGGCATGGCTGGTATGCACATAATAGTAGACATGGGCTAGACCAAAACCCTGCCTATAGCCTCTAGAGCAGGTAGTGGGCCAGTGAGGTCAGGAAGGGAGCAGAGGAGCTTCAACAACTCCTGTTGGGGCAGAAGGGTTCCTAAGGAGAATGGAACTAGACACTCTGGGCTAAAGGCTCACCAAAAACTTAGAACAAACAGCTAGAGAGGCCCTGAGCCACGCTCAAGCTACAGGGGTAACATACTTCCAACTATGCAATGCAGCATAAGGCTTATCTTATGTGGCCTGGCACAAATGGCTTTTCAGCCGAGGCTCTCCTACTGATTTCTACAATCGTCCCTCCCTTCCATTCAACTCATTGCTTTGGTAGGACTCAGATCCCAGCTGCCATGAGGGCCACTGGCTGTGTCAATGAGGCCAGAGACAAGTCTTACCCACTCCTGCCTTTGCCAGGGCAAGAGAAGTTGAGAACTGAACCCCAAAAAGGTTGGGGAGCCCTGAGCATGGATGCCAATACTCACCTGGGCAATGCTTGGGCAAGGCCTTTTATGAGGCCACTCCCCATAGAAGAACCAGGTCTTAACAGTCAAGGCAGCCTTACCTGGGAGCTGGTGAGGGGCTAGAGCCTCCAGGACTGGAGCAGAGTGCTGGAGGAACGCTGCCTTCAGTGGGGAGGAACCACGACAGGTACCTATCCACTAGGATGAAATAGGCACAGTCCGAAGTACGAACATGGAGGGCCATAGGCATCGTCTAGAAAACAAAATTTGGTGTTAGTGCTCCAATCAGTGGCGATCACAGACCCTGCCCCTTCACTATGGGATCTGTACAACAAGCCACACTCAGAGTTATTTCTTCTGTACCTTTTGAGAGATGAGGCTCAGAGCAAAGTAGAACATATAGTATTCGAATGGATCTGATCAGAGTGTCAAGAGGCAAATGCAGAGGTAGTGGGTTACCTTCCACAGTATGCTGGCCCCTCATAACCTCCCACACCTTGGGTCATCAAAGGATACTGAGGGCCAGGTTCAGGCCAAGGCTTCCAGTCGGGGGAAACTGGACCTTGTTGTGGTACAGAGGACTGTCTGGAAGGACATTCTCTTGAATGGATGCCTTCACAGGGCCCTGCAAAGAGAGGCAGTCAACAGCACAGTGACCTTCAGCTGTTCTAGCACTATGGGGGAGGGTGCTGAGGCAGACACCAACATGTAGATCCTGCTTTATGGAAACAGTGTCCATCCTCTGCGTAGACAATGGTTTACAATTTTTCCTCTAGTCATAAAGACTCACACATACAAGAGTAAGAACTGAGTGTTTTTGAGTCTATCTCCTCCTGAGCATCACAGTTCAACTTGCCCTGAAGGTCTGGAGTCTCAGCAAAGCAAAGCACTGCAGTCACTCAGGCTTCCTGCTACTCAGACCACAGAGCAACCTGCATTCTAATGAGCTTTTTTTAAAGATTTGTTCATTTATTATATATAGGTATACTTTAGCTGTTTTCAGACACCTCAGAAGAGGGCGTCAGATCTCATCACAGATGGCTGTGAGCCACCATGTGGTTGCTGGGATTTGAACTCAGGACCTTTGGAAGAGCAGTCAGTGCTCTTAACCACTGAGCCATCTCTCCAGCCCCCTAATGAGCTTTTTTAAACGGAACTCTCTGCCCACCCACTCACAGCACAACTTCCCATCCGGGCCCTCTGCCCCTTAGTGCTACTCACCACCTGGGCTTACTTACAGGAAGATAGGAGACAGGAAAATCAAAGTTATAGTCTTCAGCTTGAAGCTTATAAACCAACTTCATCATTGGGCCACTGAACATAAAATTTGAAAGGGGGAGGGGTGTGTCAACACGAGGAAGTACTCAGCCCTTCTCAAGTAGCAAACCTACATACCTTGGGTCTAGAAAGTCCATCACTATGCTGTACTCCACAGGGTTCACACGTCCCTGTAGGCATCGGAGATTCCAACCAACAAGGACACCATCCAGGCTGCCAAAGATGCTTTCCACCAGCCAAGGGAAGATGGCATGCAATTCCTGAAACAGTGCACAGTGAGGCAGCTGGAACATTCCCTGACGACCACTGCCAATCCCTGAATGTGCTCTGGTTTCACTGCACACTGCCCACTGGAGGTCACTCTGACACAGACCCACAGAAGCTCTGTTCCAATGGCAAAGAATAACTGAATTCTCCCACTAGCACATAACACACCAATCTTATATTTGTGCTAAGTCGCCCTTTGACTAAAATATTTTTAAAGAAATACTTATTTTTATGACTTCAAAAAGTATGTGTATATGTATGAGTGTGTATACATGAGTGCAGGTATCTGTGAAGGTCAGAGCAGATGTCAGATCTCCTGGAAATGTAGTTACCCATGGCTGTGAGCTGCCTGACATGGGTGCTGGAAACTAAACTTGGGCTTCTTTAAAAGAGTAGCCACTGCTCTTAAGCACTGAGCCATCTCTTCAGTCTCCCTTGCTCCCTCCACCAATGTTTTTGTTTTGTTTTGCTTTGCTTTTTTGAGACAAGAGTCTTCCAATGTAATAGGATGGTCTTCAACTCACAGAAATCCTCCTGTCTTAGCCTTCCAATTGCTGAGAATATTGTCAGTGTGCATCATCATACTAAGCTAAGTATAACATTTTTATGACTGGTAATATAATTCAGTGACAGAGCACTTGCACACCATGTACGGAGCCCAACATTTAGTCCCCATATCACAAAACACTAACAACCACAAACAAACTTACAGTGGGGTAAAGACATAGCTTAGTCAATAAGCACTTGATGTACAAGCATGAAAACCTGAGTTTGATCAGAAACTCAGCACTCATAAAATAGAGGTGTTATAATCCCAGTGCTAAGAAGGCAGAAACAGAAGAATCCCTGGGGTTTCCTGGCCACCCAGTCTGACCTAAACAGCAAGGCCCAGGTCTCAGTGAGACCTCAAGAAAAAAAAAAAAAAAAAAAAAAAAAAAAAAAAAAAAGGTAGACAGCTGCTAAGCAACAAACCTTTGGCATGGCACACACACACACTTGCACACACATATATACACTAATACGCGTCCTTGACACACAAGAATACCACTCCCCAAAATCCTTAACAGATGTCTATTAAAAAGGAGAGCTATCTTTTAAAATCAAATCACTGAAACATACCAGCATATTAATTCATTGTCCAGGTCAATTGCTTGGGCTCAGCAATTCTAAATATATATTAAATATACGTTCTCAAAGTATTTATATCAGAGGTTCTCAATCTTATTAGCACCACGTATGTTTGATACTTTGTTGTTGCTGGGTTTTTTTTGTTTTGTTTTTGTTTTTGTTTTTCCGAGACAGGGTTTCTCTGTGTAGCCCTGGCTGTCCTGGAACTCACTCTGTAGACCAGGCTGGCCTCGAACTCAGAAATCCGCCTGCCTCTGCCTCCCAAGTGCTGGGATTAAAGGCGTGCACCACGTGCACCACGTGCACCACCACTGCCCAGCATGTTGTTGCTGTTTTTTTTTTTTTTAAAAGATTTATTTACTTTATATGAGTGAATTGTAGCTGTCTTCAGACACACCAGAAGAGGGCATCAGATCCTATTACAGATGGTTGTAAGCCACCATGTGGTTGCTGGGAATTGAACTCAGGACCTCTGGAAGAGCAGTCAGTGGTCTTACCCGCTGAGCCATCTCGCCAGCCCTGTTGTTGCTGTTTTGAGACAAGGTCTCACACAACCTTGTAGTATGCTTGCTATGTACCCTGGCTTTGAACTCCTGATCCTCCTGCCTTCCAAGTGCTGGGACTATAGTATACATTACTATGCCAGGCTTTTGGTTGGATTTCATTTTGTTGCAAATTGTCATGTGTATTGTAGGATGCTTCTAGCATTTCTGGTTTCTACCTACTACAGATAAGAATTATAGGTGATATGGAAAAGGAGCTGTTGGCAAAGCTGTACCTTGGCTGGAAAATCCTCAATGACTTTCACCAAATCTTGGCAACGCTGTGCAAAGGGCTTATTTACAGAGTCAGCTTTCAGGCTAGCCTAGGAGACAATGTGAAAGAGTCATGAAGAGACTTGCTATGCAGCTGCAAATAGTCTGTGTCTAATCAAAACAGAAACACAAGCAACAGAAATAATGTGGTGCACGGTTCCAGCATTTCATGCATATGCCAGAGGCCCACAGGAAGCTTCTAGAAGAGAAGCTATAATTCTATCACTTTTATACCAGAAATTCTCAGGTGCTCTCCTTTAAGCATATTGTTACCTCAAAGTGCTGCATTATCAAAAGGAAACTGACTCCCACTGACCCACAAATGGGGTCAGCACTAGGATCAGCCCTGCAGTCAGGACAGGATCCCTGTTGTATGGGGAAACCTTATTCAGTCCGCAAGTGTTGAGTACATACCCAGAAGGTGCAAACTTCCCACCTCCTTAACAACCCACGACTGCACCACTGTGGTCATAAGTGAGAACAGCCAAAAAACGCATAGTACATAACACCTCTTTTCTCTTAACCAGTGCATAGCATAGCAACTTACTGAAATCACCACCTTAAAAAATAATGCAGCCTGGAGAAGGTTTGGAGGGAGGAAAGAGAAGTGGAAAATGATATAATTATACTATAAACTCCAAAAATAAAATAAAATTTTTTTAATCACAAAAAAAATAAATAATATAGTCTAAAACTACAGGTGGTCTTAGCCAACTCAATATTTATCAAGATAATAAATAAGCCAGCAGAACACTCAGAACAGAAACAAAGAAGATCTACCAAAGGTCCTGGGATGTGGGCACAACACTGACCCCATGGCGAAGTGGCCTCTGGCCAAATAGATAGAGATCAGGAGATGCTAATCATTCAACAAGGCAGCTTGGGCTAAGCAAGGGTATCTAATCCCCTGACCACCTCTAAACAAGTAGGGATTGCAAGAGCCCTGTCTCAGAAAAGCAAATCTGACTGTTCAGGCCACAGGCCATGCCAGCTGGCTCCAGAGGGGTACACTGAGAAATAAAAACTCTTTAAAAAAAAAAAAAAAAAAAAAAAGCCAGGTAAGGTGGCTAAAAATTTTCATCCCAGCTCTTAAGAGTCAGAGGCAGGCAGATCTAAATTTGAGGCCAGCTTGGTCTACAGAGTGAATTCCAGAACAGCCATGGTTACACAAAGAAACCCTGTCTTGAAAAACAACAAAAACACTGGGCGGTGGTGGCGCACGCCTTTAATCCCAGCACTTGGGAGGCAGAGGCAGACGGATTTCTGATTTCAAGGCCAGCCTGGTCTATAGAGTGAGTTCCAGGACAGCCAGTGCTACACAGAGAAACCCTGCCTCTAAAAACCAAAAAAATAAAAAAATAAAAAATAAAAAATAAAAAAAAGAAAAAGAAAAAGAAAAACAACAACAACAACAACAACAA
>JADRCD010102577.1:0-28425 GCA_019843815.1 Montemys delectorum | reverse complement strand
TTTTTTTTTTTTTTTTATATAGAAAGGTCCTGTTCTCTCACCCTAAATCCAGCTTCTGAAGAAACAACTTAGCTCCAGGCAAACCAAGAGTCTTGACCACCCTAAATAATTACATGGAAATAACACTTTTTCTAGCTCTACGGTTTGTTGGTTTGTTTTCCTTAGAAAACTTTTTATCCAAGGCTACTACTAACATAGGCAATGTTGTCCAACTTTTGACAACAGTGTTCCAATATGTTTAGACAGTCTTTGCATTGTTGGTAGTGGAGTACCAACAATGTGGGGATAAACTATGGTTATTTATTTTTTACATTTTAGGAGGTTCTTTTCTCTGTATGCATAAAATTCTTTCTAAATGTCTCATTAACCTTCACAATATTAATATTAATTAATAATCATTGGTAGGGAACCAAAAATGACAACTCTAGGTAGTGAAGACTCTTGTCACTCAAATAATGACATTATACTACTTCATTTATTATGATTTTATGGCAGCAGTCTGAAGCTGAGTAGGTTTTTGGAAAGGTACTGAAAAATAAACAACAAAGAACTATATCGAATATAAATATACCCAAATGTAAAATATTGACCATGATGTTTAAGCTGGAACTGCACATGGTAATTTTTCTCCCATTTTTATTTACAGTACAGTTTCAATTGCTCTTCATCTTAGGCAAACATTTATGATTTCCCAAACTTTGTATATGTTTTTTAATGCAGAAACAGGCAAATTCAGAACTGAAGGGAGGCCAGAGATGATTTGGCCATCAACACTGATAATTCAGCTTGGCAACTACTTTTTCAGATTTGGGTGGCTACCATGGAATAGTCACAAGCTTTCTAGACTAAATTTTCACCTCCTTCATGTCTCATTGATTATTGAAGATAGTCAACATGTCTTTTCTTCACTCCAGGACTTGTTCTTAGGTCTTGAAAACAAACAGTGGGGTAGACTTGAGTATTTGTGGGGCAGCCTTAGGTTCTAAGATAATGAAGCACAGGTTCTTAGACAGTTTGGTCTCAGGTAGGATAAAAAAACCAAACTCCACATGGGTTTTCTTTAGTGATTCTGTTTCGATGCCTTTATTTGCTTTCATTATTCCATTTCTCTGTTTTTGTGTTCAGAGTTCATTAAATGATAGGCTCTTTAAAGTCCTTCAGGATGTTATTATTTGCTATTTTGGAGTTTTCTTGTGCTTTAGTTATATAACATTTCTCAGGGCCTAATATAGTAGGATTAATGAGTTCTGTTGAGGACTATTATCCTGCATGCCAATAATTGCAGTTTTGTACTGTTCTCTGGGTATCTCGGGTCGGGATGATTGCATTGATTCTATGTGTTGATAATTAGCATTGCCTTCATAGAGTAGAGGCAGCCATTTTTGCTTTCTGTTGCACTCTCTTGATCTTAGGAAAGTGTGATGATTGTGCATAGTGTGGTTGGATGGGCTTTGTGGGTCTGTGGTGACAGAATTGAGTAGAGAGGTGGATTAGAGGAGGAGCTGAGGAGAGCCTTAGGAATGAGTAAGGGATCCTCTTCCCACTTAGAGGAGCAGTGCTCAGGGAGCTGTAAGTGTGACTCTAAGAGAGGATGCTGTCAGTGAGTTACAGTGAGGCCTTGAGAATCAGGAATAAAGGTCTATGCCAACCCTGGGTCTGAACCTTGAGTTAAAATCTGCAGTAGATGGAGTTGAGATAGGAGGGGAGGCATGTGTAAGAAGGTTGTCACCTAGCCGAGGGGTCATCCATCTGAGTCCACTGTAGAGAGTGTTTCTAGCTATTGGCAACTGACACAAAGGAATGAGGGAAGGAGGAAAGCTGAGTTTGCTGTAAGGTTTGGTGTGGTCCCTACGGAAGGAAGTGGGGGAGGGCTGAGCCCTGTAACTCTCTGTCTCAGGGCTGGAGATGAGGCTGGCAAGATTGCAGTGGAGAACAGGAAAGAGACCAGAGATGCTGAGTCCCAGCCTAGTGTGGCCACTGAGAATCTCAGGTAGACATTGTGTCTAGGCATTGGTAGCTGACACAAAGCTGGGTTTTCAGCAAGGATTGGTATGGTCCTCAGGGACTACAGGTAACTAGGGAGGCGACACTTCTGCAAGCACCTGTACAGGGGCTGAAGAAGAGACCGGATAGTCTGTTATGGAAGGCAGAAAGGAGAGTGGAAATGATCTCCAGGCCAGGCCAGGTGTGATGACTCTAAATGTTCTTTTTTTTTTTAAACTTTTATTGGATTATGATGAGAAAAGTTACATGATTTCAATTTATTTGAATTTGTTAACATTTAAAAACATATTTTAAGTAAATAGAATTAAATCACATTCTTGTTTCCCTTTTGTACCCCCACTCCTCCCAGAGACCCCCCTTCAATACCTACAATATCTTTTTTGTCATATTCCTTAAAATTTATAAAATATTATAATACAAATAAGTGTTATAAAAGTTGTTTGATATAAAACAAAAATCAATTTAACAGTCTTATGTAGATGCTCATCTACAACAATAGTGAAAATACATTGTTCTCAATATAAATTTTAAATAACTCCAAACATATTAACTGTATACTTCAAAATAATACATCACTACTGGTATTTTCCTAAAAGAACATATAAAGTCTTTTTGTTTGTTTTGTATTTAGTAGAGTTTAAAATCTTGGCTCTTACTGTGGTACAAGCCCAAAATAAGAACAATTTTTAGACATTGGATTTCATTGTAATAAGGTTATACTTCAATGACCCTCACATCACCAAAGGATTTTACCTCCATCATAGCTAAGCTGAGAGTTGATAGTTCTGCTGCACCAAGAAATGAATTGTAGGCTCGATTTTTGGATACAGACTTCCTGCTATGGTCAAAGCTATTTGGCTTGAGTAAGAGACTTTATTCTCAGCCCACTGAGAACAGGTTACATTCATTTAAGAAATGGTGTAGGTATTAAGATGGTCTATCTATAAAATCATTCACCAACTGATTGAATGAACAATGGTTCTGCTTGGAGGGTGGCACTGACATTGGGTGAGGGTAAGAATTTGGTTCATTAGCTGTGATAGTTTGGAAAAGCATTCATTTCAAAGAAAGAGTAACTTATAAAGTCCTCTTCTTCAAATTTGATATAAGAATTACAAACATCAGGCAAATCATTCAGTCTCACTCTTTGTTGTTCTCTTCCAAGCCCCTTCCCAATTTAATTGTCTATGTTTCTTTTGGGTATATATGTACTTTGAAATATATAAGCTGTTCTGAAAACTATAATATAGTATAAAGACATGAAATAAACAATACTACTAATAGAGAGGCTGAGATAGGAGAAGCGATATTTTAAGACCATTATGTTGTACACAGCAAGACACTGTCACAAACAAACAAGCTGAAAGTGCATATAGATTATACAATGTTGGACCTATTTCCCTAATTACCAAATTAGAGAGACCATTGGATGACAATCAACAAATTTCTAATTCCTCATATTATTGGATTTCAATCAATTAGGATATGTTTGTAATATTAATTTTCATATTAATATATTAAGAAAAAGTAATTGTCACATTCCTGTTGTTTTTGTTGTAAGAGGTGGAATTAGGTTTGTGTGGATTTGTTGAAAGATTACCTTCTTGCTTCTTCTGGGGTGTGGTTTTGCTCCTTATGTTGATGTTTTCCATCTATTATCCTTTGTAGGGCTGGATTTGTGGAAAGATATTGTGTAAATTTTGTTTTGTCATGGAATATCTTGTTTTTTCCATCTATGGTAATTGAGAGTTTTGCTGGATATAGTAGCCTGGGCTGGCATTTGTGTTCTTGTAGGGTCTGTATGACATCTGCCTAGGATATTCTAGCTTTCATAGTCTCTGGTGAGAAGTCTGGTGTAATTCTGATAGGTCTGCCTTTGTATGTTACTTGACCTTTTTCCCTTACTGCTTTTAGTATTCTTTCCTTGTTTTGTGCATTTGTTGTTTTGACTATTATGTGTTGGGAGGAATTTCTTTTCTGGTCCAGTCTTTTTGGAGTTCTATAGACTTCTTGTATGTTCATGGGCATCTCTTTCTTTAGGTTAGGGAAGTTTTCTTCTATAATTTTGTTGAAGATATTTACTGGCCCTTTAAGTTGGAGGTCTTCACTCTTTTATACCTATTATCCTTAGGTTTGGTCTTCTCATTGTGTCCTAGATTTCCTGGATGTTTTGGGTTAAGGTCGTTTTGCATTTTGCATTTTCTTTGACTGTTGTGTCAATGTTGTCTATGTTGTCTTCTGCCCCTGAGATTCTCTCTTCTATCTCTTGTATTCTGTTGGTGATGCTTGCATCTATGTTTCCTGACTTCTTTCCTAAGATTTCTAACTCCAAAGTTGTCTCTTTTTCTGATTTCTTTATTGTTTCTACTTCCATTTTTAGGTCCTGGATGGTTTTACTCAGTTCCTTCACCTGTTTGTTTGTGTTTTCCAGCAATTCCTTAAGGGATTTTTGAGTTTGCTCTTTAAGTGCTTCTACTTGTTTACTTGTGATCTCCTGTAATTCTTTACGGGATTTTTTTTTTGTTTCCTCTTTAAGGGCTTGTACCTCTTTACCTGTGTTCTCCTATATTTCTTTAAGGGAGTTATTCATGTTCTTCTTAAGTTCCTCTAGCAGCATTGTGAGATATGATTTTGGATCCAAATCTTGCTTTTCTGGTATTTTGGGATATCCAGGACTTGCTGCGGTCGGAGTACTAGGTTCTCATGAAGCCAAGCAGTCTTGGTTTCTGTTGGTAGGATTCATGCGTTTGCCTTTCACCATCTCTTGATCTCTGATGTTAGATGTTCTTGGTGTCTCTGACTAGAGCTTGTCCTGTCCCTGCTGCCCTGTGACTCCCCTGCGACTCCTGGGCCTGTGCCTCCTGGCTGGTCCCGCCTTAGAAAGTCACTGAGTCTCTGGGTTAAAGCTATCCCTGGAGGCAGGTCCTCTGCTTGCAGGGAAGGGGTGAAGAGGGTAGGCTGATCCACCTCTGTTACCTGGAAGCTGAGAGGATCCTGTCCCTGCCACCCTCTGGCTCCCCTGCTTGACTTGTGAGGCCTGTGCCTTCCGGCTGGTCCAACCTTAGAAATTCACCAGAGAGAAAATGCTCTAAAATGTTCTTAACTGACAGAAAATATCGCTCACCACATCACAAATAATCCTAAATCAAATTGCTGCTTGTCCTGTCACCTAATAATCGTGATCAGCTTGTCAGGCTGCTTTCCTCTCTGTTAGAATGCCAATAATCTTCTCCTTGTAAGCAGAAAACATTGCTACAGGTTTTCATCATCTTGTTCGCACATTATTTCATAGACATTGAAAATACAGCCATTTGCAACGTCCGGCTAACTGTGCTGGCTGTGTGAGGAAATGATGGGGACGATCAAATAGAAATCGTTTCTGAGTTCCCAAGCTGGCGATTTATCCATTAGTAAGGTTCTCACTGTAGTATTTCAACTTCCCCTGTGTCAGGTTTTATAGCAAGCATTCTGTCCTGGGTAGTGGTACCATTTCATTCCGCTATATAATTAAGATAGAATGCACTCGCAAGTGATTTGTGGTACTCGAGAAATGGTAATTAAGTCTGCTACTTTCACACTGCCAGGTATTTATTTTTCTCCTCCAACATTTAATGAAACAAACTGTTTAATTACCTGAGAAGCTATATCTGTCTCTTAGGAATTAAAGTTTGCATCTAAGTGAAGGTGAAAGTAGTCGTTCAAGTGAGTTACTGGTCAAGCAAAGCGCTTGACTAAAGAAAGCTCCTTCTATTCATCCTGTGTAACACACATTAAATAGAGATTGCATAGATGCTATAAGAATTTCTTCTCAGTATGCCTACTTACTTATGTTTAGTGAGTGAGTATGTGAGTGTGTGTGTGTGTGTGTGTGTGTGTGTGTGTGTACATGTCCATGTGTGCATGTGTGCATGTGTGCATTTGTGCATGGGTGGAAGACAGGACAACTTTCAGGGGCTCTTCTCTCCTACAATGTGGTCCTCAGGGTCTGAGCTCACATCCTCAGGATTGGCAGAGAGTGTCATTATCCACAGAACCATCCTTTCAGAGATTATAAAGCTTTCTTAACTTTTTTGAATTCCATATCAAATTCTTCTGTGGATCATAAATCCCAATTGGGAATTTCTTACTAGGTGCTATTTT
This sequence comes from Montemys delectorum, assembly GCA_019843815.1. Classification (NCBI taxonomy): domain Eukaryota; kingdom Metazoa; phylum Chordata; class Mammalia; order Rodentia; family Muridae; genus Montemys; species Montemys delectorum. Next base: position 22,281 of record JADRCD010102577.1, on the reverse strand, counting down.
TGGTCTTACCAAATCTTAACAGTTTTAAGGCATTTCGTCTTGTAAATAACCCAGAAGGTATAAAGAAAAACAAAAACAAAGACATTTCAAGCATTTCAGTGATTTCAGATTGTACAAAAGCACACTCCATGCTGGTGGGATTGGATCCTTTTACAGGTTTATTATCTAGTGTCTTATACTGATGTCAAGAGTATGGAGTTTATAAATAACAAGTAAAACTGTGACATTTTAGTTTTGACAAGATCCAATATAAAAACCTCTCTAAGAAACTTATTTCGATAGGGAAAACATAATACTACATTATTAGAGACACTATCTTTTTAATCTCTAATTCTATAGACTAACAATAGCTATTTTCTACACAGATGATTCAAGCATCTCTCAGGAGACACACTTTCCTTAGAAGGACTCTTTTTAGATGCAAATGCATATTATAATTTCCAAGGGGGAAACATTGTTATTATAAGCAAGTGAGAAACAATGCATAGAATATAGTGTGACATATTCTTATCATTTTACCCAATTCATATAATCTGTGTATACAAAGGATACAAATCTAGGAGCAAGTGATTCTACATTTGGTGCTGACATTTAAATGTGGAAATGGCATTATTTCATATTTTCTCTGTCAACCAAATGCTTTCTGATATTATACTCTAATTTTGCACAGTACAGAATCAAGTGTCATAGATGACAGAGGGGGTGAGTTGCAGGATTAGTTTAATGTCTCACTTTACTCATTTTCTAGGTGTTGAGATAGAAACATTCTAAAAAATTCACTCCTATGCCTATGAATCTTTGTAAATGCAAATTCTATTGGCTTCAACATCCAATTTTCTAGCAACTTTGAAAGGTTTGAGATGGTACTTGAAAATGCCTTCATTTTTGGCAGTCAACAATAAATATTTGCCAAGCAGTCTACAACATTAGTATTAAATCCCAGTAGAACCACAATTCAGTGCATGAAGATTAAAATATAGATTCCATTCACGGTTAGCAATGTCCTCTTTGCATTTAGTGTGCCAAATACAGAAGCCTTGACATCATTTTTTGCTGCCATCCTATAGCAAAAAACTAGTCCACAACACATTATGTGATCTACTACTATGTGTATATCGATTTAAACTTCCTGTCAATCAACATACCACTAATTGCTTTATTAAAAAAAGCATCTGTAAGGTTTGAGGGATGACTCAGTAGTTAAGAGCACTGGCTGTTCTTTCAGAGGTTCTGAGTTCCATTCCCAGCACCCACATGGCAGTCCACCATGGTCTGTAAATGTAGTGCCATGGGATCTGATGCCCTCTTGTGATATGCATGCATACATTTAGACAAACACCCATATATGTAAAATACATAAATAAATCTTTTCTTAAAAGAAACATAAGCCTGTTACTAAAATCAAACAGGAAATATCTGTAAATCACTTGTGTTCTGTTCTATTTTCCAAGGAAGGGTTATAGCTGTGGCCCTTTCTTGGTTGCCACTCTTGCGCTTCCTCCTTTCCCCCTCACTGTAAAACAGTCATGATTATTCTTTATCTTGCCTGCTACAGTCTCATTATCCCTTGATTTCCCATTTACAGGATGGAGTACTTTCCCTGTGTCTAGCTATTATCGTCAGCTGGCTTTTTCATCTGCCATGCTGACCCATCTTTCTTCTCCTGAAGACCTCCATCAATTTTCCGTTGCATTGAACATCAAGTCTGCAAAATTCTCATTACTTCCTGAATCCTTTTCACCAAGAAGAGGACACTATTTTCCCCTCTGCTTTGCCCCATCTTCTAGCTCCTTCTTTTTACTTCAAATTCATCTCTACAGATGTAGATGATTTAAATCATTAACATTTAAAATATATTTGTTTTCTAATGCTATGCCCAATAACATTTTCTTTCTTTCTTTCTTTCTTTCTTTCTTTCTTTCTTTCTTTCTTTCTTTCTTTCTTTTTTTTTAACAAAGCACATATTTGTCTTTCACATTCTCCTATCTGGTACATGATCTGAAATTCAGTTTTGTGAATTTCTACAATCAACTTGATAGGATAAAATGGGATTTTCTTGCATTATGACTCCATCTCTCCTGTAGCAAGTGATTAATGGAGAATGATGAATGTCTTTAGGGAACCTACACAGGTCCATCACCACCAAAGATGTTATAGAAAATATTTTATCATCCATCCAGTTCTTGGTGTTTATATTAGCCAATTGTTGATACATCGTATAGGAAATTTAGATTTTTTTTCATGTGAAGATAATTTATCACAGCAAAGTAATTAGAAATACACAGAAATATTTGTTTGACCCCACCTTTCATTATTATTACACATTTGCTAACAACCTTTGATAATTTTTACTATTAAAAATTACAACTTAATTTTCAAGCACCTCAGAATCCAAAATATATACAAATAGTGTGGATGACATGAATTATGACCATAAATGATATTGCATCATGTTATGTGTACTTTTACTCACATTTGATAATTATTACTTTAAAAATATAAACCACCTTCTTAATTACAACAAAATCATAACTTTTAGAATAATTTCTATTTCATTTTTAAGAACTTCATATATATGAGTGCTGTAGTTACATCAGTTCTCTCATCTCCCTCCAACCACTCCTATGTTCCTCCTGCTCTCTCTCAAATTAATGATCTCCTTTCTTTTAATCCATATATACCCATAGGAAGTCTGATTCTGTTCTCAGTAATCACTAGTTTCCCATAGCTCTTCACCTCAGCATGGAGTGCTAGAGATTTCCCAGTTCTACATTGGAGAGCATGTGTTGTTTGTTTTTCTAGCTCTGAGTCACCTCAATCAATTTTTTCTAACTCTCTTGTCTATCTTTGCATACAGACTACTCCTTTTCATCAAGACTTCTCTTCCCTGTGTTTTGCAAAGGCAGCTCCTAATCTTTCATTTTAGCTGGAAAAAGTCCATGATCTTTACACTCAGTCTCTTACAATATATAAGGATAGGACATTAATTGGAGTCAAGAGAATGTATGCAGTTCAGTTCTCAATAGAATGGAAATTTAGATTTTTGTGCTTTCATTTTGAAGTTTGAAACTGCTGAAATATTTTTCTTTGAAAATACAAAGTGATACATTTTGATTGTTATTGTTGATCATAATTTTTTATTAGATATTTTCTTTATTTACATGTAAATTTTCCCTTTCCCAGGTTCCCCTCCAAAAAACAAACAAACAAACAAAAACAACAAGAACAAACTCCTTTTGCCTCCCCCCTCCCCATGCCTGCCACCCCACCTTCTCCCACTTATTGGCCCTGGCATTCCCCTACCCTGGGACACAAAACCTTTACAAGGCCGAGGTCCTTTCCTCCTATTGATGATCGAATTTGCAATCCTCTACTATACACATGCTGCCAGAACATTCAGTCCCACCCTGTATAGTCTTTGATTGGTGGTTGGGTCCCTGGGAGCTCTGAGGGTACTAGTTAGTAATTGTTGTTCGTCCTAAGGGGCTGCAAACCCTTCAGCTCCATAGAACCTTTCTCTAACTCCTTCATTGGGGACCGTGTACTCAGTTCAATGAATGGCTGTGAGCCTCTACATCTGTATTAGTCAGGTACTGTCAGAGCCTCTCAGGAGATAGCTATATGCTTGTCCTTCCTTCAGTCTCTGCTCCATAGTTAATCTCTGCCACTCCTTCTGTGGGTGTTTGGTTCCCCTTTTTAAGAAGGAATGAAATGTCCACCTTTTGATCTTCCTTCTTCTTAAGGTCATAATATTCTTAAGAACAAAGAATGTGCTAACCAGTTAAAAAAATTTAAAAATAGTTTAAAATCAATGTTGTTTTTAATTTATTTTGAGAAACTATAATTATGACATTTTCTCCTTCCCTTTTTTCTATATTCTTCCGTATGATTCTTTTTGGTTTTTTTTTCAAGCTCATGACTTTTTATTTTTTCATTATCTTTACACACTTATTTTGGGTGCATGTGTCTGTCTGTCTACTGATCTATCTATCTATCTATCTATCTATCTATCTATCTATCTATGTGATCTTAAATACATAAACACAACCTACTTGGTCTGTACAATGTTACTTATAATAATGTTTTCTGGGATGACATTATTTTATTAAGAAACATAAATTTTCATTTTTAGGAGGACAGAGGTCCTGTAACTGTCCCTAAATGAGGAAATGCTTTTTTGCACTTGAACTTCTTATGTTCCCTCTTTAATTAAAGATACAAATTCAAGACCCTAACAGTAAGAATTTTCATTTGTTATATCTTAAAATCTGTCTCAATAATGTATAATTTTAGGAGTAAAATTTCAGCTTCTTACTGTGTTTTCTGATAGCTCAGCTGGATGATCAGCTTTATTTTCCCAGAGAAGGCTCTCTCTCACACCAGAATTATTTTCTGTGCCTCCGCATTAATATTGTCAATTAAGAACATATTCATATTATATCATTTAACATTTGTTGGGACTATGGTTGAAGGATCTCATGTTTATGTGGGGACATGAACCTCCTGTGATAGTGTACTGTTTTGAACTTTTGCAATTTTGAAATAAATTTTGCTGTTATTCGTACTCTAACATTTTATAGATCTTAAAGTGTCTTCAGGAAAGAGTTATCAGGGCCAAGAGTGACAGGAATGTTTTAGGCAACAACAATAAAACTCCAGCATGAATTTGATATTCTTTATTGTAAACAGGGATGAGAGCGTAATTAGCCATTGCAACAGCAAGAAGATAATGTTAGGGAGAGGAGCTAAGGGTCATTCACTTTGTATTTTTGTATTAGAGCATAGTCCTTGAAAACGTTTTCTTTCTTTTTTTTCTTCTTTTATTCATAACAGAAGAGTTCATTGTTAAATCAACTTTCCCATGAGCTACTTAATATCTGTTCCTTATCAACCAAACTTTGTCACTTGGTCACACACTTCCTATCTCAACCTCTTTAACCTTCTCCATATTTTGTAGTCAGTGTGTTGCAAATTGCAAGTGCAGAATAGTATTTCAATATACAAGTGCTTATCAGACTCAAAATGTTTGAAATCTCATTTCTCACTTAGGTTTTTATTATAAATTTACCCATTTATGATTCTTGATGAAAAAGTTAACAAGTTTCTACTTAATAAACAAGCAATATCATTCATAAGACTGTCTAGCGAAGACATAGTGACCCCAATTTTATTTTTTTATAGTGTTAACTGTGCTTGAATAATGCATTGTTGCAGAAATGTGTATCTCAGTTAGCCAGAACAGAAACCATGTTAATTCAGAATATGAAGAGAGAACTGGTTTGTGTACTTATTAAATTTCAGAAATTTTGTTACCAATGATCACAGCCAAGCACTGGCCATTTATCTACTGCAAAAGCTTAAACATCCTGAAGGGTTTTTATTATGAGGCTGAAATAAAACATAGGAACAAACAAAGAGAGTAGACTTAAAATTACTCAGTGTTTTCACAAAGGTCACCTATGCTGAATCATGGGTAAGACTCTAACTATTTCAGTAGAATTCTGTTAAAATGTTCAATTCTTCCTTAATAGACAGCAGTGAGGCATGGGCAAGTGAACACCCACGTGCTCACTTCAGAGGACTCTACTTCTAGCATCTGCCTTCCACTGGAGAGGAAGGTTCAGTGGACTGTCCTGTCCGTCGTAGGTGGGCAGCTCAAGCTTGGAGATACCCTGAACCATAGTTTGTTCTTATATAAATGATAAAATTTTAATTTATAGACTGGTAACAGTTACAAAAATGAAAACACATAGACCAAGTTACTGCTAGAATACCTAGCATGTAGGTGAATTCGCTATGAGCTTATAAGCTTCTAGCAGCTGCTATTATGGACTAGCAGTGCCGATCACCTATCGGTTTACAATTTGTGGTACAGTTCACTTCTTTAAATCAAGTCTTAACCTTAGAAAAAAATTCTTAACAGTTTTGAGGATTTTTAAAAATATGTCTCAATTAATTTAAAGATTTTTTTTTCACTTTTGTCTATTAAATACCAACTCGTCTATTCCTCGAGATATTACTTCCTCATTAATGATCCTTTATCACATGTTTCACACTGAGCAATTTGAGTTGATGAGTAGTTTGCCCTGCTGTTGTTTTCCCAGAGGGATATTGAAATTTATTTTAAGAAATTGGCATTTTTTTGTGTTTATATGATCTGCTTGGAGGTTGGAACACCTTGAAAAACAGTTGACACCCTAGTCTACAGGCAAAATTTCTTCTGAGAAGATATTTTTTCCTTCTGTAACACTCTTCTTCTGTCTTAAGAATTTATTATATTTTAATTAAAATACACTAATGTCATTTCCCCCATCTCTTTCTCCCTTCAACCCCTGCCACTTCCCTTCTCCACCTCCCTCTCAAACTCTTGACCTCTTTTTATTTTCTTACTCTTCAAACACAACCTGGTGAGTCCATTGGGTTGTTCTGCATTTAAGAGTCTGCTTGAGGTGGAGATATAAAATAAGCTGTTCTTATTGGTCTGAGTCAAACGACCACCCATAGGCTCAAATGTTCCAATGTCCACTCTGCAGCCTGGTGGCACAGGTGTGGGAGATTGTAGAATGTTATAACATTGAACCAGCAAATGAAAGGGGCTCATTGGAGTGTGAGGTTGTATCCATTTGTGATTCTGTTGGATGCTGTGTGTCCCGTCTACTAAAATGTGACAATCTAACCCCTCATAGTCTTGGGTAGAGGGAGCTGCTCCTGGCAGAAGTTCTTCGCCATAGTGGAATCACAATCATGAAGTGAAATAAACCCTTCCTTGAAGGGCTTCTGTCAGCTACTTGATCTCAGAGATCTAAGAACGAACTAATACAGCAGCATAATCACAAATATGGCTCCCATAATAACGTTCTAGGCTTTGCAGCTTAACATTCCAGCCATCAACTGTCACCTCCACTAGGGGTGACAAGCAGTAGAAGTTATAGCAGAGGGTAAAAAAAATGTCCTGTTTGAGTTATCCTTAATCCTCAACTCTTAATTTAAAATGAAATGTAATAATAAAGGAAATGAGCCTAATTTGGCAGGGGCACTTTAGGGATTGTACTTTTTCCTCATGAGAGATTTACACCTGAACAGCCATGTGCACTTCTCTACTAAGCATGTACACACAACCAGACATAATTTAAATGAAACCTGTGAATCTTCCTTTGCTTGTGATGTTCGTTTATAAGTCAATACTCTCAAAGTTTTATTCTAAACTAAAATTACTTATTCCCCAAAGCTCAAGGCTTGTTAAAACTCTCATTGCAGTTTATAAACCACGGTTCTAAATGATGCATCATTTTATGTATTTACTCTCTTTTGCAGTTCTAGCAGCTGAAGTCTTAGCACGGCTATGAATTCCATTACTGTAATTTTGCTCCCATTCCATATCATTAATATTGATGCCAAATAAATGATAGTGTTATTCAAACTAAATATTCTAAATTTCTCAGAAAAGGAAATATACTCCCGACTTTTCTCGTTGCCCTTGCAAAATAAAGATGAACTGGCTTGTGACAGCAAAGATGTAGCCAAAGAATTGCAAAGTGGCCATTCTGCTCCCTTTCAACCCCTAATATCTGTCAAATTAAAAAAAAAAAAAAACTTATAGGTTGTGGAATAAGCTCTGAAGATTCATTCAACTCCTAAGCATCAATGCAGAATAATAATGAGTCATGCATTATTGTGTTCATTTAAAGAAAAATCTCACATTTTCGGAGAAAGTCAGGGTAATAATGCAAATAGCTGATCTCAACGAGGCAGCACTTGCACTAATCTCAAGCTGACTAATTTTAAAAGCGTATCCTCTGTCAAGTGAATGCCCTTATTTAAAACATATCACCTGGAATCATTTATTTTGAGCCTATACTCGACTAATTCATTTTATATTAAATGTCTTTTTTTATGATTTTACAACTTGCATTGATCCACAAGGAGGACATGAAGAGACACAGGATGCTAGGAAAATGTCTTACCATGATAATCTGTGTGCACATATATGTCTCTGTATGTATATGCATATGTATATTTGTATGCATGTATCTGTGCAAGTGTTTGTATGTGTGTATAGATGTATCTATGTGCCTACGTCTCTCTTTTTTGTGTCACATAATGTTTTTACTTAATACATGGAAAAATAGATCCTAGACTTACAAATTGTGTCCTTACTCTGCCGTACATTGGTCATTACACAATTATATTCATATATATCCATCCATATATATATTTATATAATTTAAATTAAAAATATTACACAGGAAATAGAAATTTAAGTCTGTCACCTGTACCTTAAATTATCTCAAAATTCAGAGTATGCAACTTGTGACCAATATCCCTAACTTCTCCTCTGGACTCATCTTATTGTGACAAATAACTTTTGGTTTTCAAAAGTATGAAACTCTCTCTGTTGTCTAGTTTCCATGAAGCTCATACATTATTCAGAGAAAATTTCATTGGACAAAATTAAACAAGAGTTGGAGAATTCATCCAAGATAAGATAATTATTGTTCAAAAATTTAAAAATTAATGCTTAAAATACATTTAAAATCTACAAAAGTATTCTAATAGAGATGATTAAGCCCAACTCCAGTGAAAGACAATATAGGAAGATTACTGTTGGCAATAGAATGATATTGTGCAGGAAATTGATCAAACTGATTAGGACTTCTGTGCATATATATGCATGTGCTTGTGTGTGTGATTATGGATGTGTGTGTGTGTGTGTGTGTGTGTGTGTGTGTGCTATAAAGTAAAGTATGTTTTATGACAGGTTGATACAAGCTATAGACAACTGAAAGGAGGAAATTTCAGTTTCAGCTAATGTCATCCCTGTTGGGTCCTGGAGCCTCCACCTACCCACCTCAAAAAATTAACCCAGAATTGCTCCTGTCTGAAGGAAATACAGGGACAAAGTGTGGAGCAGAGACTGATGGAAAGGCCATCCAGAGACTGCCTCACCTGGGGATCCATCTTCTATGCAGCCAAACCCAGACACTATTGCTGATGCCAAGAAGTGCTTGCTGGCAGGAGCCTGATATAGCTGTCTCCTGAGAGGCTCTGCCAGAGCCTGAGAAATATAGATATGGATGCTTGAGCCAACCATCAGACTGAGCATGGGGACCCCTATGGAGGGCTGAAGGAACTGAAGGGGTTTGCAACCCCATAGAAAGAACAACAATATGAACTAACCAGTACCCCCAGAGCTCCCAAGGACTAAACCACCAACCAAAGAGTACACATGGAGGACCCATGCATGGCTCCAGCTGCATATGTAGCAGAAGTTGGACTTATCTGGCATCAATGGAAGGGGAGACCCTTGATCCTGTGAAAGGCTTGATGACCCAGCATAGGAATGCTAGGGTGGTAAGGTAGAAGTAGGTGGGAGGGTGAGGGAGCACCCTCCTACAAGCAGGGTTTGAGGGGAATGGGATAGGGGGTTTTTGGAGGGGAAACTGGGGAGGGGGATAACATTTGAAATATAAATAAATAAAATAACCAATAAAAAATGAAAAAAAAAACTCTAAAAGACTGAACTTTAGGCGAACCCATGGGCCATTTTCTTCATTAGTTCATGCATGAAGGCCCAGCCCATTTTGGGAAGTACCACCACTGGGCTGGTCCTAGGTTCTGTAAGAAAGCCGGCTGAGCAAACCATGGGAAGCAAGGCAATAAGCAGCACCCATCAATGACCTCTTCATGGCTTGCTCAGGAAAAAAAACCTGCACACTTTAGTCAAGCGAAGGCAAACTAAGGTCACCAAGGTCATCCTGATCAAAGACAAGCCAGCCTTCTCTGTAAAGTGCCCATTGTACCATTACAATAATGCATTCCTGACAGCAGCTTCGCTTCAGAAAGCAATGTATTCCCTGTAAGACATTTATATAGGCTGTACTTATATGGGCCTGACAAAATCTGCTTCATGAACAGGTTGATTAGAAGCAGCAATTCCTCATTTCTCCCCATAATCATAAATTCTGAACAAGATTTTGAACATCGTTGGTGCCTTTTGGACAGTGTGATTTGTAATATTAGTTTTGTGAAAGGATTAAAGTTGATACCCTGGCAGGTTTGTTTAGATCACAGTGAGTGAAGGATGGATTTAGAATCTGGGGAGCTGAGGGTTCAGATGCACTGGCTGTCACCTGGGACAATCTACTTAAACTGCTCATAATCTCACTTTTGCAGCTCCTACCGGATTTATAGGTCTTCCGTTTCCCTCAAAGTGTCATGCTGAGAACCATTTGTGGGTTATAGAATGCCTGAGGCTTTTAGAGAAAGTTTCCAGTTAGGAGAATATTAACAAAGAAAATCCACAGACCTCTTTGAGGTTCACATCTGTACATAACTCACATACACACTTTTGAAATCCAATACAGTTTGTTTGTAGCCCTGTTGTATGATTGCTATAAACATTTTTAAGCTCCACATTCCCATGAATGCAGCTGAAAAAAATCCTGTTTGCTATCTTCTGTGAGTGACATGGTGGGAAAGGATGGAAGGGGTAGGAAATAAACCAATAGCAGGGGACAATTAAAATTTCACATTGTTGTAGATCAGCATCTCAGGGCTTTCAAACAGGCTTCAAAATCTTTTCATCTTTAAATATTCACTAAATTAATCTATAATTTTAATACCAAGAGAAAAATAATCTCATGCCTTGTGGTTTTCTTTTCTGTTTTTTAAAAAAATTAAAAACCAAACAGCTACAAACACACTGAAGCAGTGAGGGGGAGCCATTATGCAGGATTTCTCTTTAATGTATTCTTTACCTTTCCCAAAGATTGCATTTACACAGTAATGCAATTACTTAGGGGAATACTTGACCTATAATTCAAATTGTTTTGCATAAAACTTTGCGATTGTAAGAGTACTACTTACATGTAAGTTATGATATATGATGGTTTAGGTAAAAACACCATAGAGGGAACTTAAGTTTAGCTTAAGCTAGCTACAGTTTCGGAAGTTCAGTTTGGAAGAAAATACCCGTTCTTTGCAAGGACATGGGAATAAGTGAGGTAGCGAATCCCCGTTCTTTGCAAGGACGTCGGACTAAGTCGAGTAGTGAATACAAAGTATGATTTTGCTATTTGAAAAGGTTATGGCCGTGCTAAGGTAGTTGTAAGCTGTAAATAATATTCTATAGCTGTGGCTCTTTGGCAAATTATTTTTCTTGTTCATAACAGATCAAAGGTATAGGAAAAAGAAGTATAAACAAAATTACATTCGAGTTCTTTCACTTTGAGAAAAATTTAGTCATGTTCTTGAAATTTGTTAGTTTTAACACAGCCTTGCCGGGGAGGGTATCGATATTCTATCTATAATTGCAGAAATCCAAAGGTTAGCACTTGGTCTGAGGGCAAAACATTAAATTCTTATAGTCAAAAATGAAATGCAAACTAGTGTGACCCTTAGACTCATGCTGATACTTATGGCCCCCTACTGTTGCTTTTAAAAATGTGGAATGACAAAAATGATATTATATGTATTGAAGGGGAGGTCTCTGGGAGGAGTGGGCATACAAAAGGGAAACAAGAATATGATTTAATTCTATTTACTTAAAATATGTTTTTAAATGTTAACAAATTCAGATAATTGAAATCATGTAACTTTTCTCATCATAATGCAATAAAAGTTTTAAAAAAATGTGGAATATTTTGGAAGTTGTCTTTAAGTGATATCACTGTAAAGGACACAGCTTTCACATGTAATGGAATGAGATAGAATTCATTCTGGAGCCAAATATCAGTGACCATGGGTTGAGAATACAGATTAAAGTTACCCCACATTTCCCAGTAACAGAACAAAGAAAGTTATAGATAAGAGCAGTTTCAAATACATTGATGGTTGTCTCAGATAGGCAGCTTACTGAATAGCTGAGGCATATCTCTTATAGGCTAACACTGTCAGAGTTGGCAAAAGCCAATGGTTTGTCCATTTACAAATTTATGAATTTCATCAAATTTACCAAATGGTTTAACATTGTTAGCTCATATCCTGGGTAGGAAATGAATGACTTCAAAGGTCAAGACAGCACAGGACACTTTTGAAGTGGACTTGTAACCTTCTAACTCCACTACAAACCCTGATGCTCTCACCAGTCAATCAGTTTTTGTAGGGAAGTTCTATGTAGATGAAGCTTATTTCCAGGGACTTCAGTTCACAATGGAATCAAAGAGGATGTTTTTAGTGGTTTTCTTTTGACTAGCATCTACATATTTCGTTTGCCTAAGAGATGCCCACCTTACTTAGAAATAAATATATATAATTGAAAAGTTAACTATGAATGTAGCAGTCACAGAATTACATATTGGAGATATAAGAATAGTAGATATTATGAAAATCAGAGAATCTCATGGCTGAAGGGCTTGAATTATTAGGTCTGAAACATTTTAATAAAAATCATAAAACCAGACAACAAATGGTATTATGTATTGGGAAATCATGCTTGCAACCTAGGTAATTTTCCAGTGCCACACTTTGTTCAAGGACAATTCCCTGAAGATGAATCCTAACCTGTAGTAGGGGTTCTGCAGAGCTGGCAAAACTCTTATGCTGAGAATCATTTGTAGATTGCAAAGCTCATCAAGCGGAATCCATTCATTTGTGACACTAAGGGATATGAATTTAAAGCCAAGGTAGCTCAGAAAAAATTAAAGCCCTTTCCAGAAATACTATATCCCAGGTGCCATTCCTTGTGGTCTGCATTTGAGGGAGACAGCTGGGAATTCTGTTGGTTACTCTGAAACTCTGAAATTTCCCAAATTTGAAAGTAATCATATAAAGTCTCTTAAAGTCAGTCATTAAAACAGATGCATTTTATCTAACATTTACTCTATTGTCTTCAAAGGTGAATAAGTGGGTTCCTTTAAGTTTGGTACACCATTGCATAATCATTAAGGTCTTTTCTTAGAGAACATTACTTCTGAAGAAAATTACCTCTGAAAAGAGACAAATTCCTCTTTATCTATGTCTTTCATATGGAGTACTCACTGTGTCTATTGAAATTGCAGGCTTTATGCATGCTGCATGCTTGTTTGGTTATAATTGTTTTTCTACATCACCTGCGCAGCTCTTTGGAAAATCCCACAATTAATTTTCAGTTTTTGGAAATACAAGTTAAATGTATAAATGGCTGACACCAAAGAAAAAGATAATAATGATGTAAAATTTGTATAATGTAGCTAAGTAACAGATGAACCTGGGTACTACGACCCATTTCAAACTTGAAAATCAAGCATGGCCCTGAATTCATTAAATATCTTTATCACAATTATTTTGTAGGAATATAGGTAGGATTTTTAAAAACATCTTTAAATACAGGTAAAATCTGAAATGGAATAATCAGCTATGGTCTTTGATTAGATTTCCATCAGGGTTTTGAAATTTTCTTTGTGTATCTTTTGAGTATATTACTACTTGATTAATGAAGTCATGACATTGATCATAGTTTCTTTGAGTAATAACTGATATTAAAATGCAGAGATATTACAGAATACTCAATATATACTCAAATATGGTGGAATTTTTCATACAAGTAAAACAGCTTTATTTAACTATATGTGTACTTGGTATATTGGCCACTTTAAGTAACTTCAAGAATCTTAAAAATTTTTATGCATAATAAACATTTAAATCTAGAATACCATTATTTTTAACTGATATATATTTATGAAAGTCTTTGAAATATTTTGATTGTGTATAATTATGTATGATGTCATGATATGGCTCTACCAGCTGTCTATGCTAGAGAAGCAATTTATAATTTAGTGTCAATAGCAGCTTAGTGTTATTACCTCACAGTTCTGAGGGAATGGAGTCTGCGCCAAACTTAGTTAGCTTTGCATTTTGAGGTAAAAGCTACAATTCACATTTTGGCTTGGACTGTAGAATTATCCAAAGCTTGATTACAAATTGGTCAGCATCCAAATTGTCTCAGACTGCTGGCATAATTCATCTTTTTGTGGTTGTAACATAAAGGTTTAATGTTTACTTGTGGGCTGTTAGCTGGATATTGCTCTCAGTACTCACAAACTGCATATAATTTTTTTTTTTTTTACCATGTGGCCATTTCTATAGGAATTTTCAAAGCCTAGAAGATTCCTTCTTCAAATCAGCAAATGGAAAGTTTCTCCACCTGCTATGCTGCAACCAAGAAGCAAGTCATGGGTCACGATTATATTTAAGGAGAGAAGTTAGGAGGGAACTTAACTCCAGGTATGGATCCACTCAAAGAGCATTCACTTTATGCTCTCCAGAATTCATTCCACTTCACATGAAAACACATTTTCTTTCTGTTTTGAAGTCCCCCAGTTTTTATATCATAACAGCAACTGTTCAAAAGACAAAAATCACATAGTTCAAATTGTTTAGCTATGGTCCTCAGACAATTTAAGTTCCCAAGGTCAAAAAATGTGAGCATTGATTACCTGATTCTTCTAGTTAGCTTTTGGACAAGACTTATAACCCACGTCGAGGTGTGGCTCAGTATTACATGGGAATGGTTCATTCCCAGGCTCCTTCAGATTACTAGAGGAATTCATTTTTACAAGAGGAATACTGTAACTAAAATACCTGTGTTTTCAGTGGATAAAGGAAAGGCTAGGTGACAGAGGACAGTGATCAGCTGTGGTCAGGCACGAAGGGCCATGAGTCTTCAGATAATAGACAAGAGCTACATGGAGACATCAACTATATGGTCACCAAAAATGACTTCTTACAACAACCTAAGAAAACCTAGGTGCCAGTCCTCACTTGGATATCTGGTAAATGTTTCTAGAATCAGCCTGCCTTGATGGAAAATGAAAAGATACTTGTAAGTTGCTTTCTCATTTTTAGGTTGTCTCTAAGTTACCACATGAACACAAGCAGGACACATTGTTTATATTTAATTTTCTTTTATCTGTGACATGATAATTATGATCATATAATCAAAATCTCATGAGTTTACATCCTTTCTTTCTCTGTATTTATTAGTAACTTTTATGAGCCTCAGTTTATATTACCCAGTACTACTGCTGTGTCAAAGAATTTCATATTTAAAGTATAGAATCTGGCTATAAAGTAGTTAGTATTTTTATATGTATTCAAAATGGGAAAAGTTTATGATCATTTTTCCTTAGACAAAGAATAAGTTAATATGTGTGAAATACTTTCTAAGAACTAACATTATAAAGGACAATATTTGACATTTTACTAAATTTCATAAAAACCAGTTTAACCTAAGGATATAATTATGTTTGTTAATGTCAATAAAATGAGTAATTTTCAGTATATTGGTGAAAAGGTTATATTAATTCAAGACACTGCATTAAGTCAACAGACTATGAATTCCCCAGATTTTACGATTATTACTTTGTCAGCATGACAGCTTCTTCAACAAATTTTAATTTGTAGTACTTATTATTTTTATATCTTTGAATCTAAAAACTGAGTTCCCCAGGAAATTAGTGGGAAAAGGCAGTCAGATTTGACCATATCCTAGTATCAATCAAAAGCGTCCTTCTTAGTAACATCTTGTTGGCAGTTTTTTTTTTAATCTACTTCTTGATTAATGTGAGTTTTGATCCAACAACTACAATGCATATGACTTTATTTTATTCCCCTTTTAAAATATTTTATCTGAACATTTTCTACTGCACTTTCATTTCACCGGCATCCCAACATTTGGAGTGGGATCACTTATTTGGACTTATAAGGAACAAGGCACACACACAAAGAATCTCAGACTTGTGCATGTTTGCAAATCCACTTATCTCATCCTGATGTGATACTGTGTGTGTTTCCTTAGAGACCGCATGGCGTGAGTTCTCAGCTCTTGGATTGCTATATTAGAGAAAACTTAAGACTTTTGTTTCCTTTTTCTATGAGAATTGAATGGACGCTACCTTACTTTGAACTGCACATCTATGCTTCTATGTTCTTACATTCTAATTGATATCTAAATACAATGGTTTGAGTTTTGTAAGAAAATAAACCCATTTTTTCCCTCCTAGCCCCTGCTCCTGGAATGATGACTCGGAGATGAATTATTTATTAATAAATGCCCTGATCATAAGCTTCGGTTTGTTTTCAGACTTGCTTTTAACTTACCATTCCCTTTATTCTAACCTGGGTTCAGCTACTTGGCTGGTTTCATCTCCTTGTCTTCTTATTCCCATCTCCTCAGAGTTTCTGGGTGACTCTCCCCTTATTCTAACCTGAGTTCAGCTAAGTGATGGTTTACATCAGTCTCCTTAGTGGTCCTGGGGATAACCTCTTCTTTTATTCTATCCTGAGTACAGCCATGTAGCTGGTTTATGGCCATCTCCTCTGTGTTCTCAGACAACTATCTCCTTTATTTTAATCTGAGTTTTGCCATGTAGCTGGTCACCTAGGCTCAGCTCCTATGTTCTGACCTCCTCTATGTTCTGAGTAAATACTTGGCCTTCGACAATTTCCCAGAATTCTCTCACCCCCTATTGGATGCTCTACCTCCTATTTTCTGCCTCAGCTCATTGGCCATGGGCTTTTAATTGACAGGTAATGTTTATAGGAGATTCTCTCTACAGAGCTAGAAATAGAGATGTATTGAGAAAGCCTTTCATATAATATTAAGCAACTTCATTCTGTGAAGGCATTTGGATCTACATGGGACAGGTTTCAATAACTTCCTTTTAAAGAGCACACACTAACCCCTTTCCTTGTTCTTCCTTTATCTATATTCTGTCATTGAAACCATATTCTTCAATTTAGAAACATGGAGTATTAGAAAGAATGACTTGATTTTTGTACTAATGAAAGAAGTTTACAAATCGTATTCTAAATATAGATACATTTTGGGAACCATGTTCAAGAGCAATTTTACATTCTTGTTTAAAATGCATAAAGAGAATGTGGCCTCATCAGTGTTAAAGGCAAGTTAACTTTATTTCCTAATCTTTCTCCAAGATACATCTGATAAGTGTTCAAAGTTGATTTGTCTCATGATATTCAAAGTTAAGTTTTCCTATTTTCTATAGTCTTAAAAATAAAATGAATTTGGATCATCTATATTTTAATGCTCTTTTTTAAAAATATTACGAACACATATGGTCTAGTTGAACAGGCTTTGCCACAGGTATAACTTCCCTTATTAAACAAGCAAGTAGTGTGGATGTAGAACATCATACTGCTCTCCACATTAGCACTGAAAAAGGCACAGTATCTAAGAAGAAAGGAGTTAAGATGAAAGGGGTATTAATTTATTGTATCCTCATCTTCCAGCTTATCAGTAGTGAAGACAGACTCCATTAAAGAATTCATATGCTATATGTGAATTCATAGAATATTGATGGAACACTAAGAAACCAAAAAGCCAGTTGACAATGAAGAAACAAATTCAGTGAGAAAGGAATATATAATTTTATTTTTTCCATCCTCCATGTCCTTTATTCTTGAAGAGTTGAGAAAGTAGAATCATAATTAAGAGATAAAAGTGTATATATTTTTTCTTGAAAATAGGACCAAAAATTTTGGTTGTTTATTAGTTTGGCTAATTTATATTCAGTCATGTGATTGGAATCTTTTAGGGATTATAAGATCTCAATGTTGAATCTTTTACATTTTTAAATTTTTTTATTCTCTCATATATTACATCCTGACTGCAGTTTCTTTCCCATCCACTCTTCTTAGTTCTTCCCATCCCCACCTCTCCTCTTCCCCTGATCCACTGCTCCTTTCTTTTCTTTCAGTAAAGAGAAGACCTCCCAAGCATAACAAGTTATACAGTAAGACCAGGCACAAATCCTCATATCAAGTGCAAGGAGTGCTATGAAAGTGCTATGAAAGAAGACTATGAAAGTGCTTTCAATACATACATTAAGGAAGAACAATATTTCTTGCACATCTCTTGTTATTTTAATTAATGCAGAGATGATTTATGTATAATCATTTTGTAATAATCATGAGACTTCTAGAATTCTACCCTACATAGATATCTTTCATGGAGGTCTCTGCCATTATTTTTTGTATGTTACCTGGCATAGCAGATTTGTAATCCTTTGTTTGTGTCCACTTACTTGTGCCCAGTTTCTGTAAATGTTCCTTTGTCCTTTCAATGACAGGACACTTTTGCATGTTACTTATTTCTAGGTTTATGGTGATAGTTGCATTTGTCCTTACACATCTTAGACCTGTTCTATAGCATTGAGGTGGGATCTCCTCTTTTTCATACCTGAGGTCATAAGCAGTAAATTAACTGTTTTCCTGAGGGTGTAAATTTCTGATTGAAGACAGTCCAGCTTTACATGTATTCTACTATACTGCCAATGAACAATTTAAAGTTAGATTATGAGAAAATAGCCTTTCATATTTTTTAATACACTCTTCTTTTGGGTTAGCTTTCCCCTTAAATGTAGAACAGAAAGTTAGTCAAGTTATGAATAAATTGACTCTCCTGAAACTAAAAAAAACTTCACAGTACAGTAAATTACAGAAAATAAATAGACGACTCACAGAATGTGAGAAAGTCTTTGCCATCTACTCAACTAAAGAAGAATCAGTATGCAGATACATACAAATAAAATTAAAAATACCCTAAATATTAAAATAAGTAAACAATCAAATTTTTAATGTGGACTATAGAACTGAACAGAGGATTTTCAAAAGAAGAAATGCAAATGGCGTAAAAACCATTTTAAAATCTTCAAGTTAAAAAATTCTTAGTTATCAGGTAAACACAAATTAAAATTATTTTAAGATTTACCTCTCTCTAGTGAGAATGGTCATAATCTGGAATATAAATAATGAGTACTAACATGAATTTCAAATGATACACTTAGGTATTGTTGATGGAAGTCTGTACAGTGTGTCCACTTTGCACTGCAAAATAGTACTCTTAGGTACTGTTAATGGAATTGTATTCATTTTGTATTGCAAAATGGCATGCTTAGGTACTGTTGATGGACGTGCACACAGTATGTCCACTTTGGAAACCAATCTGAAGGTTCCTCCAAAACCAGGCAATAGAATTGCTCTATGACTCAGCTATACCACTCCTGGCCATACACTCAGTGAACTTTATAACTATCCTACTAGAGAGACATGTAAGCATCTTTTTGTTATTTCTCTATTCTCAATAGCTAGGAAATGGGATCAACACATGTCTATCAACAGATGAATACCTGAAACTGTGGTCCATACACATTGTGTGATATTACTTAACTGTAGTGAAAAGTTAAATCATCAAAATTTCAGGTAAATGGATGGAACTGGAAAAAATTTATACAGAGTCAGGTAACTGAGGCCGAGGAAGACAAACATCTTATGT
The DNA here is from genome assembly GCA_019843815.1 of Montemys delectorum. Classification (NCBI taxonomy): domain Eukaryota; kingdom Metazoa; phylum Chordata; class Mammalia; order Rodentia; family Muridae; genus Montemys; species Montemys delectorum. The sequence continues at coordinate 3,008 of JADRCD010102577.1, read as the reverse complement.
TGTCTCTCATATACAAATCATGACTGCAAATCTTTTGCTTTTGTGATTAACATGGAGCACTAGTGGAAGTCCAGGAAGCACAAGAGGAGATTTGGGGTTGGTGCCTTGAGGGAGGGGGATAAGAGATTGTAGACAAAAGTTGTGAGTTGTAGTCCTGGAGGTTGAAAAGGTTAACATGCATCTGTGAAAACTAATTACTGAAGAGAGTGCCTCACGAGTTACTCTACAGAGGAGGCTGGATTCAAATGTGTGATAATCATCTGCCGGGAGCCATTTTTCCTGCTTCTGTGAAAGCCTGCCTGTCAGGCAGAGTCAAGTCAGGTCTGATGGCAGATTTCCTAGTGGGTGGAAGCATGGAACAATAGGAGGGGATACATTTGAAGCTCAAGGCAAGGGACTGAATGTTCTGTTTAATCTTGGAGGAAGGAACAGGGAGGAATATGGAGGTGTCTGGATGGGTACAGATATTCAAAGTACATCAGTCATTGCTCTGCTAGCTTGTGACTTTGTTTCCCACAATACTATAAAGGATAAAAAGCCTGCAGGAATTAAACTCGAGGCTGCTGCAGTATTCACTGGACAGCCCTCCCTATTTCTAACCTTTGCCTCTGAGTCTTCTCTTCCATCTATCCTATAATCACCCTCATTCACCCCTCCTCACCTCAGAGGACTGTTTGACCTTGTGCCAGAGGGACCAGTGCAATCATCCCTACTCTGACTTGTGGATGCTAGAATTACAAGCGCACCAACAAACATAATGTAGGGTATTTTTTTTTTTTTTTTGCTTTAGTTGTTATAGCAAAATAGAAAGCATGCTGACAAGTATGTCTTGGTAAGGTTTTCTTTGTTTCTGTTATTGTTACATAATTATTTTTATTCTTTTTAATATTTATTTGATGTTTTTGTAAATTTCATATGTGAGTACTGCATTTACATCATTTCACCATAGCCTTTCCATTCTAACTCCTCTCATGTCTGGCCTACTCACACTCAAGTCTATGGCCTCTTCTTCAAAGTTATTATTGTTACATATATCTAATGGGCTGAGTCCATTTGCTGTTACACACACACACACACACACACACACACACATATAAATACACACACACTTAGGGATTATATATATATTTAGGGATTAGCCTTTATGTTGGATAACATATCATGGGGCTTGTCCCTCCAAAAATGCTGACTTCCTCCCTCGCTCAAAAGCCATTAATTGCCTGCAATTCTTCCTCTAGGGGTAGGCTGCCTGCTTTGGGGTTCAGTTAATGTTGTTATTTTCCAGGTCCTATTTAGGTGACTTTGTTGTTAAGAATTCATAGGTGCAACTGTGTGTTCCCCATAGAAGATAGTGTCTCATAACAGATGTTCTCATCCTCTTGCTCTTACAATGCTTTCAGTAAAAAGACCATCAAACAAGCTCACAACTGCTCAAAGTACAGAAATAAAGTGACTATGGGGTGCCTATCCCTAGTCAGTATATCTACAACACAACTCCCACACCTAAGGCTTAGGGAGTATCAGAGAAGAGGGATTGAAATACTGTAAGAATCTGAGGACCAGCATGTTTACTCTGTGACAGTGTATTTGATGATATTTCATTACATAATAAGTAATAGTTAACTGAAACCAATGAAATGCCAGTTATTTGCTTTGAGGAAATGTATCTGTTTTATCAAAGTTGGCAAATCTATTGACAGGAAAGTAGTCCTCTCATATTTAAATATTTTTTCTCTATCATGATATATACTCTTTATATTTTGAGAGATCTCTCTTTGCCTCTTTCCATGTGTCTGTCTTTCTCTGGATCTTTGTCTATCTCGGTCTCTATCTCCAACCAGTTTTGAAACTAGGGATGCAGTTCAGTGGTAGGCAGCCTAGTTAGTATAAACAAAGCTCTCTGTATGATCCTGGTACTGGAAAAATTTAGATAACTACGTTGTCTAATTTTTTAGCAAATCATCAGACTTTATTCACCTGGCCATGGTGGCCCATGCCTGTAGTTCTAGCCCTTAGGAGGAAGCCTAAGATTCAAAGCCAGCGTCTTTTAAGAAATTAGTCTTGGATTTCATGAAACTGACTAAAAAACACAACAGCAAGCCACAGCCAAAATTATATACCTCACTAGGGATTATTTTGTACAAAACAATAACGGTTAGGAAATCTAAATATCATATACAACTGTCCATATTTATATAATTATATTGATTAATGACTGACTCAATAAATACATATCTATAGACGCAATCTTTTCTTTTGAAAGATTAATAGATAATTGCCATAAAGAAAATAGATAAAATTAATTTTATGAAAGAAATTAAAAATGAAGAAAAAGATTAATTCCCATCTCTTGTTGAGTCAGCTTATCTTGGTTTAAAAAAAATAAGATATAGTTAACAAAGGCAAATTAAGGAAACAACTTCCTTTCAGTTAGAAACACCAACATCCTCTACAAAAGCACTTGCATATTCAATCTTAAAACATACAGGAGTGATGCATCTTACAAGATAGGCTTTATCCCATGAAGGAATGATTGTTTTAACTGTGAAAACAACATCCTTAGTCATCAGGGAAATGCAAATCAAAACAACTCTGAGATTCCACCTCACACCAGTCAGAATGGCTAGGATAAAAGACTCAGGTGACAGCAGATGCTGGAGAGGCTGCAGAGAAATAGGAACACTCCTTCATTGCTGGTGGGATTGCAAACTGGTACAACCACTCTGGAAATCAGTGTGGCGGTTCCTCCGGAAATTGGACATAGTTTTACCAGAGGACCCAGCCATACCACTCCTGGGCATATACCCACAAGATGCTCCATCATGTAATAAGGACACATGCTCCACCATGTTCATAGCAGCCTTATTTATAATAGCCAGAAACTGGAAACAACCCAGATGTCCCTCAACAGAGGAATGGATACAGAAAGTGTGGTACATCTACACAATGGAGTACTACTCAGCTATTAAAAACAATGAATTTATAAAATTCTTAGGGAAATGGATGGA
>JADRCD010102564.1:0-24970 GCA_019843815.1 Montemys delectorum | reverse complement strand
ACACACACACACACACACACACACACACACACACACACACACACACAAATGATTTTATTTTAAAACCATTCCCACTTCCTCTTTAAAGCTCCCTCACTGGGCTGGGCTAGGCCGGGCTGATAATTCCCTAACGTAAACTCCGGGACATCCTTAAATGGTTAAAGCCTCCGAAGACAAGGAAAAAAAAAAAAGATGAAGTTGTTTTTAAAAAGACATGAGGAAGGGACAGTGAGTGTGGCAGTGTGAGCTCATGCAGCCTCTGCAGATGTGTGGCTCTGGAGATGCGGGGGGCGGGGGGGGGGGTTGGGGTCCAGCTGACTGACAAAGTTCAAGGTAGCCCTGGGAAACCTGTATCCCTGGAGGGGCAAGGTCTCGGCCTTTTGTTCTGTGGGGACCAGGCTATGCTTCCTGGCTTAGGAGCCTTCCTTTCTGCCTAAGAGTAGTCACTGTGAAAAACCACTGTTCACACACAGCAGTTGGGTCACCTGCTTGCTGACTTGGCTTCCCCCATCTCCTCCCTCGCATCCCCAGGGGTCAGGTGTGTAGGGAGGAGACCACATAGTACTCAAGTGTGCTCTTTACTCAGTCAGGCTTTGACCCTGGCCTCTCTGCCCAGTAAGAATTAGCAGGACTAGAGACTGCCGAGTACGGTTACAGGCTCTCCACTTGGGCCTCTCAGCAAGGCCAGCAGTAACTGCTGTGTAGACTCCCAGCGAGTCTGATCCTTTATTGAATTGGACATGCCCCAGTGAAGCCTCTGAAGGAGGCAGCCAGGCATCCTCATCAGTAGGCAGAGCCTTAGGCTGGTTCATGTCCCCAAGGGCCTAAGTCAACCCAGGACATCAGAAAACCTCCTCCCCAAATCCTTGTGTTGGAAGGCCGAAACTGATGAGAAGTTCAGGCCCTCGTGGCTTTTTACAGAACTTTCCTGGGAGTAACAGCTTTCCCTCCCATCAGCTATTCTTGTCCCTTGAGCCTATCTGACCCGCCTCTCCTGGCTGGGCTGACCGCGCATCTCAATTGCCGTGTGCAGTTTGGACAAAGCTTCCTGACTGGTCTTTCTTTGGTCCTTCCCAGCTCTGCCTTCACTGAGCTCCGCCTGGGAGATGTTAGGGGGAGTTGAAGTAACCTTTTGTGGGGAAGTGGACCATGAAAGGTAGCCTGGTCCTCGGTTGAACTAAAGCTTGAAGCCCCAGAGACCGGTTCCCGAGCCTCAGACTGCACTTTCCCACCCCCAAGAGTTGTCCCGGAGCTTCCCTACAGCCCAGCACCCACCCCCCGAGGTGGCATGGGATAAGCACAGTCTGTCTCCCCGAATTCTGCCTACCAAAGCGGCCATGCCCCTGTGGTGGAACAGACGTGGGACCACAACTCTATAGCCTTTGATTCTTTATAAAGCCTCAGGACCAGGGACTAGACCACCTCTCTTGGCACCTGGATGTCGTGGGTAGGGACAGGAGGGCGGGGGCTACACAGGTCTTAAAGTGAGAAAGTTATTAGGCAGAGGAGTCCCAGGGTGTCCTCTTAAGAGGGGCCCTTGGACCCTTTTTCTTCCAAGTTCACGGGCAGATGCATGGGCTAGCAGGATGGTGGACATTCAGAGGAAAGTGGTAATCTGAACATACGACCTTCTTCCTGCCAGGCTGGGCATCCCATCCTGGGCACCGTCCCATCCTGGGCACTGTCCTATCCTGGGCACTGCCCCTAACCTGTTGCTTCCTTTCTCTTAGCGTTGGGCTGGTGGATCAGAAGGAAACAGCCACAGCTTTATCCTTGCATCTCTGACTTCCTGCAGTACATCTCCCTGAAGCATCCCTAAGCATGGAGCCAGCACTTTGGGTCTCCACTCCCCGGATGGTACCTCTCCTTAAAAGCTTTCAGGGAAGTGAATCCAAGCAACAGGAGGCTCAGTTATGTGGCTGTGGAGGAATTCTTTCTCTCCCGACCCTTAGGCCCTCTTCCTTGAATTCACAATTTAAAAAAAAAATAAATAAATAAATACATTGTTTTATAGGAACAAGGAAGTTGCTAAGTGGATTCTTACCATTTGATTTTTCTTTTTTCTTTTTTCTTCCCCCAAAATAAGCCAAATGCTTAGTGAAGAAGCTGTACAAGGGCTATGAGCCCTTGGGGGATGCTGAGGCAGGGCTCGGGGTGGGGGGTGGGGTGACAAGGCCATGGGACACCTGCCAGGAAGAGCCAGAGACAGTAGGCAGGCTTCGCCTCTGAGCGCACACGCACCCATCCTGTATGCAGAGGGGCAAGGATAGCAAGCCCAGAGATCTAGCACAAGCCTGAGGGGTGAAGCCGTTTGCATCTCTAGAAGCTTCTGGATCCCTCAGCTGCACCTGCCTATGGCTCCCTCTCTCCAGGGCCCCAAGCCCCTCTGTCCTCAGCAGAAGTGAGACTATCTGGTCTCCAGCCCTCCACATCGCAAAAATGGACCCCAAGGACGTGAAGCCATTGCAGGTCACATGCATCCAAGTCCTCCTGTGGTTTTCTTCTCCCTCCGCCTGTCCTCCAACCCGGCTTTGCTGGCCCTGGAATCTCTGGAAAAATAAACTTGGCAGGTGAAAAGTTGAGTCGATGTCTTGGTGGGGTTTTCTTGTGTGGTTTCTGGCAGGCGTTTTGGGAAGTGGCAAAGGAGGATTTTGGTGTCTTTTTATCCCCCCATTCTTTCTCCTCTTTTGATGTCAAACGAAGGATGAGAACCCGGCTATGGGTGCCCGGGAGCCGGGGGCGAGGCTGCTGGGGGGACGGTAGAGGGTGCTCTGCTGACTTGGGGGATTCGGGGGGTTTTGGGGCGTTGGAGTCCGGCTGGCCTTGGGCCGGAAAAGGCTGCCTTGCTGGGTGCTGTTGCTGTTGGGGACAGTGACGTGGTCAGGTTCGCCGGAATCGCTCTCTGTGTAGCTGTAGGCCTGGGCCCGAGAGATGCCTTTCTGTTGGCGCCGCCAAGAGTTGTAATATGTGGGGTCACTGATGTAATGGTTGACGAAGGAGTGGGCTTTCTGGGTGTTCGTGTCCACTTCATACTCGCTGTCACTCCCCTAGGAGGAGAGGATCGGGCTGTTAGTGAGGTCAGGGCTCAAAGGCACAGAGCATTCTGGTCTTTTCTCTGCCTCTTTCAGGACTTGACCTCAACCCCTCACTGCCACTCTCTGTTAGCATTTTGTCTAAGCTCCACCCCACAGTTACTTGGCAACGCCAGGTGTGGTGTGCTGACTCACTATAAAAGGAGCTGCTAGTCCCCCTCTGCTCTCTTTCTCTTGCCTTCTTGCTCCCCGCTGTCCTCTCGCCCCTTATCCCCCCTCTCCCATTCCCCTTCCCCCTCTCCACGTGCTCATGGCTGGCCTCTATTTCTCCTTCCCTCTCCCCCTCCCTCCCCCGCCCCTTCTCTGTCTCTATTAACCTCTCAATCCCTTCCCTATGCCCTGAATAAACTCTTTTCTATACCATCATGTGGCTGGTCCCTCATGGGGAAGAGGTGCCTCAGCGTGGGCCCCAGGAGGCATGCTCTTCCCCGATACCTGATTATACCTCCACCAAACATATCCCTTCTCTCTTTATGTTTTTGTTTGTTTGTTTTTTGTTTTTCTAGTCAGGGTTTCTCTGTGTTGGTAGCCCTGGCTGTCCTGGAACTCACTCTGTAGACCACTCTGTAGCCTTGAACTCAGAAATCCGCCTGTCTCTGCCTCCCAAGTGCTGGGATTAAGGCGTGGGCCACCACCGCCCGGCTCTCTATCTTTTGATAAACACATCCCCTTCCCTCTTCCTTCAGAGAGAGGCAGCGTGTTGTCAGAGCATGAAGGCAGTCTTTTTCTCTGCGGTACTACAGCTCCCACCACGTTGGGCAAGGTTCTGCTGCTGAGCTACCCTGTACCCGCTTTCTAGTTTGTGTGTTTGTTTTTCATTTTGAGACAGGGTTTCCCTAGCCTGGCCTTGAACTCACTACGCCGCCCTTCATCTTGCAGTTCTTCTTGCTTAGCCTGCTGATAGCAGGATTTCAGACCCATAGGACTGAGCTGGACCTACACAGTCAAATGCTAACCTTTTCCTCTTCCCAGTTGAAATAAAAGTCACTTAACATAAAGCCAACCATTTTAAAGTGAGCAATCCAGCACTGTTGGGCCTGTGTGTGACACTGGGAGCCATCAGGTCTGTCCAGCTACAAATACTTTGGTCACCCCAAAGTACAACCCTGAACCTATTAAACCTCTACCCCCCAATACAAGCACCCACCTATTTTCTGTCTTCAGGAACAGCCTGTTCCAATTCTCCACCCAAAGGCGTACACATTATATACTTTCTGTCTAGCACCTTCTTTTTGTTTGCTGTCTTTTGAGACAAGAGCTCATTCTTCAGCCCAAGATGGCCTATAACATACTACACAGCCTGGGCTGCTCTCAAGTGTGTGACGACCTTCGAGCTTTGGCCTCCTGAGTTCTTGGAATTACAGATGCCATGCCCATTTGTGTCTGGTGTCCTTGATCATCCATGACAAGATGCTATCTAAAAAAAAGGGGGTTCTTTTTGTTTGTTTGGTTGGTTGGTTGGTTGGGTTTTGTTGTTGTTGTTGTTGTTTTGGTTTTTTCGAGACAGGGTTTCTCTGTGTAGCCTTAGCTGTCCTGGAACTCACTCTGTAGACCAGGCTGGCCTCAAACTCAGAAATCCGCCTGCCTCTGCCTCCCAAGTGCGCCACCACCACCCAGCTGTTTTGTTATTTTGGATTCATTTAATGTGTATGGATGTTTTACTTGTATGTATGGCTGTATACTGTGTGTGTACCTGGTCTCTAGAGGTCAAAAGAGGGCAGTGGATGCCAGAAATTAGAGTCACGGACAGTTGTGAGTCAACCTGTGGGTCTTGGGAATCAACCCAGAACCTCAGCAGGAACAAGGGCTCTTAACCACTGAGCCATCTCTCTAGCCCCCAAAACGCAATCTAACCTGGGTCTGTGCTCTGTGACAAGGGATAAAGTTTGAGCTAAAGACTTGGGAAGCCTTGGATGGTGACAAATGCAGATGTGCTTCCACATATGACTCAGGATAGCAGTAAGCCGGTTGGGAAACCACCATGAAAATAATGTCACCAGGGGATGGAGAGATGGTTCCGGGGCGAAGATCATCTCCCGCTGCTCTTCCCCATGCTGTGCAGTTCACAGCCGCCTGTAATCCCAGTCTCAGGGACTCTGGTACCCCCTTGGCTTCTCTAGCCTCCTATGTACATATATATGTACATGAATCACAGAATCACATATACACATGGAACTTTTTTTTTTTTAATGTTAACAAAAGCTCCAAATTCTCCTATGATGACTTTGGAGGCTATCTTGCCCCCCCCCCATGAATGTAAAATATTCAATTATTCTTAACTCTGTTATTTGACATTCCGAGGTTCTAGGCACATGCTTCTTCCGCAGGAGACAAGTCGATCTGAATTGTAAACTCTGAATTGTGGAGCTAAAATTACCGCTCACCCCTCCCCCACCCCAAGCTTCCAGCCCTGTTTTGAGAAGGAGTAAGACAACAGATGGAGACTCTGGGGAACAGAGCAGCTTGGATGGAGAAAGGCACACTTACTGACATGCAGCCCAGAGGTTGCCACCAAGGCTGCCTGGCTGCTACCCAGCCTAATGCCTTCCTCGTCCCTGCCCACCAGTGTCCCTAGCTGGCCAATTCATCGTTCATATGAACCTAAGGATGACATGTTTGTCAAGGAGAGTGCTGGCAACAAAATCCAGTCGGGCCAACACCAGTGAGTTTGGGGTGATCCACTGCGTCCTGTTTGACATCTGGAGCAACCGGAGGGGACTTTGTTCCCAGGCCCCGAGCCATGGGAGATGGGATGCACAAGAACATTCTAGGGACAAAGCCCAGGCAAAGCTAGCTTGACTTCTCAGGCAGGCGCTCCTGGGGAGACAGGAGCAGCTGACTTGGCATTTCTGTAATTAGTTTTCACACCTCTGTGCTTCGGTTGTGAATTCACTATGTGAATGCTAAGACTGTCTTGGTATGCATGCTGCCAGGGTACTCATGCTTTGAGAGTACTGTGTTTGTGAGTACTGATGCTGTGGGAGTACGCCTGCTGCATCGTGGGTACTGGTGCTACGTGAGTATTGACGCTTCATGGGTACTGTCAGTGAACGAGTGCTCACGCTATGTGACTCAGCACTGACTCTGTAAATACTAAGGGGCCTGTGTGAGCACTAATGCTGCATGGGTACTGGTACCACGTAAGTACGTAATATGTGTGAGTCCTGATGCTAGGTGGAAGAGAGCACTGATGCCCACTGAGTACTACTGGTGTGCAGGTACTGGTGCTAGGTACCAACTGAGTGCTGATGCTGTGTTAGTACTTAGGCCACATGAGTACTTTGCGTGCTGATGCTGAATGCAGAGACGGAGGGTTTGCTGGAACACAGGCCTGGTGGGGCTTTAGCTCAGATCTGCCTAATTTTCTGATGTCCACTTACTCTGGAACTCCTGGAGAATGAGGGTCCCTTTCTGCCTCCCAGGGAGGGAAATACCCCCCAGCCACTGGCTAACTTACTTCCCCTCCTTTGATCTCAGCCTTCCTTTCCACCTTCTTCCTGCAGTCTCAGCTTCCCCCCTTGCAGCCTCCAAGTACCCATCTTCCCCAGGAGGGTAGAGCCCACAATGGACAGGGTTCAGGGCAGCACAATATGAGCCATTTTGTGGGTGCGCGCGCGTGCGTGTGTGTGTGTGTGCGTGTGCGTGTGCGTGTGTGTGTGTGTGTGTGTGTGTCTACTACTCAGCTGCCTGCCTGGAACAAAAGACATATAACAAGAGGAATCCATATGCCGAGGCCAGGGCAATACCCTGAGGCCGGAGGCTGGGGGTGATAGTGGTGGGTGTGTGAGGGGGGGATGTGGTGGCAGGGGTGTCTCTCTTCTGGAAGGGTCTGGGGGTGTAAAGAACCAGGTTAGATCTTTCTACTAGCTTCCTGTCTTGAAGAGTTTGCCAGCGTCTCCAAGGCATCTAGAATTTTGGCTAGCCCTAGGCTTACACATTTGGGAGGAGTCCTAGATCATGGTTTGTCACTTCTGCAATGAATGCATGAACCTCTGTGGTCAGAGGTGGTGGCATGGCCGTTGCTAGTAAAGCATGTTTGTAGCTGCCACTGGCAGGCTTTCCGCCTTGGGGCCAGTCTGCAAAATGGTAGCTTGTTACGTACTAGGCAAAAAGAAGCCAGAGCAGGCAGGAGTAGAATAAATGGTATTGCTGGGGAGAAAGATTGGGGCAGGGACAGAGAGTCAATGGGAAGACACACAGTCCCCTTGGAAGAGATTACAAGGGGCCAGGGATTGGAGACTGCTTCAGTGATGTCACTGGAACGGGACAACCCCCCACCCCACCCCTAGCCAACAGTGGGTGGCGTCTGGTTTAGGGACAGGCTGGGTCCTCTCTGGTTCTTCCAGGCCCAAGTCTAAAAGCCCATTTATCTATACTACCTCAGACCAGCTGCTATCTCTTGAGCACCTACTGGATGCCTGGCCCTCTGGGACAGCAGCCCTGACAGATGGGAAGGCTGGAAGTGGGGGTGGGGGTGCCGAGGAGGTGGAGTCTGAGCTGTTAGCTAGTCCCTCCTCCAGCTCCCCGGGGGTCAAGGAGGAAGGGGGGGGTGTCTTTGCCTCAGACTAATAGGGCAGTTCCCGCCTCCACCTCCCTGAACATCTGTTTCTTTTCAGGGTGGGGGTGGGGTGAGAAGAAAGAGCGTGAGGGGAGCCAGGGGCTCCGTCCGATTTTAGCTTTCAACCCTCTCTCAGTAACTGAATGCGGCGTCCCGGGAGCCGGCAAGCACAAAGGGGGCTTTCAGGGACCATCCTGCCAGGCCATCAAGCAACTGCTTCAGTTCCCTGGCCTCTTAACAGCTCCTCAAAGCCACTCAATCAGCAATTACTCGGTCGCAGGAGTGGGAGGGCAGACGCCAGGCTGGGGGTGGGGGGACAGAAATGGGGGAGGGACCCAGAAGGAGGGCCGACTGTAGAGAAAAAATTGAAATCCCAAAGAGGAGAGAAAGCCCTTTACTTGTTTGCTCATCTCCTTACCAGACTTTGCAGATGAGGGGCTCAGGGCATAAGAGACAGGTCTGAAGAACAGGACCAGGCAGGTAGAGTGTGTGTGTGTGTGTGTGTGTGTGTGTGTGTGTGTATTGTGCCCATGTTTGCATGTGTGAGTGTGCGGTGTACTGATGTGTGTGTGTCCCTGTTCTTATTATTTTGAGAACTTCTGAGACTAAGAGATCTAAGAGATACCCCTCCTTCATCTTGGGTCCCTGGGGCTTTGTCCTGCCTGACCACACTCTGGACACAGGGCTCTGGCCGTGTCCCTTGGATAAGCTAACCTTTGGGGCAGAGTCGCTACCTTCCATAGGGGATTGAGGACTGGCGTTGGAGAGGTTGCTGACATGCTAAGCGGTCCTTGAGAATCCTCAGAGGACTTCCCTGATGTCCCTGTGAGGGGTCATTTTCAGAACTTTGGGCTCCCTGTGTGAAAGCAGCTTGAAAGATGGCAGCCGAGGCAGCTTAGCTATCTGTCTGGGATGTCTGAGGTCAAGAGCCTCGAGGGAGGTTCCCGAGGGAGGTTTGGGATGGATGTTGTCCTCAAAGTCATCAGGACAGACCGAATCCCAGTCACCTGCTCTTCTGAGCTCTGTAACCAAGAGCTTAATGTTGGCCATCTCTGAGTATCCGAATCCCCCAGTGCCTTAGGGGACACCAACTCGTAACGATGGCGGAGCTGTTGGGCTCTAAATGAGATGCATAAAGCATGAGGGTTGGCATGGATAAGGTATTGACTAACTTCTCTGTCCTGTGGTATCTTTCTCTCTGGACTAAGGAGAGTGCGAGACAGACAGGACCTTAGTTGAGCCTGTTCCAGGGATGGCCCAACCTGATGGACAAGAAACAAAATGGACAAAAAGATGAGAAACACTCAACAGCCTTAAGGGAAGGGGACAGTGTACCTGACTCGGACTAGCATACACCAAATGAGCACCCACATCTTCTAGGGACACCCCCCCATCCCTCTGTCATATGCCTTTGGGTAGTGGCTTTTCCCCCAGGTCTCTTTGGTGCCTCAACTTCCTCAAACAGCAGGAAACTGAACAGAGTTTGGACATCCCTTTCTCCCTACGGTTAGTCATTATGGCTCCATGATATTTGAGAATCGAGACATGTGATTATGTGTGCATAGGTAGCCCTCTCCGATAGACCATAATAGGATGTCACAAAGCATCTTTTGCTTACTGCTGCAGCTACTGATGTGTCTGGTGTTAGTCAAACCTGGGACCCATAACCCTACCCCTAATTCTAACTCTGTTAATGTACAGGCAATGCCACTGGCCTGTTCTCAAGAACTCAGCAAGTGGTTATGTCATCATCTACCTCCGCCAGGTGTGCTAGTCATGTGCTGCAGATAAAAGGTCCCACCACCTACCCCAGACTCTGCTTGCATGATCTCTTTCTCTCTCTGCCTGCCCCAACTTCTCTGCCTCCCTCTCTGCATGTCGATTTCCCTGGCCCCATTCTTTGAGACCAGTGAATCTACCCAAGAGCTGCCTCCAATAAACCTGCTTCTATACTTTTAATTCAGCTTGAATTTGGCTTATTTTGTTGGCCGGAGAAAACCTATTATCTGGTACCATTCAGTGGTGTGGACTAGTGGCTGTGGAGTATGTATCCTGCAGAAGGAATCAGTGAATCAATGAACGAGTTCTACAGAGACAGGAAGCCAACAGTTATTTCTTCAATGTGCCTGACTTGCATAAAGGATAGGAAAGGTAGAACAGGGAGTTGGGGGATCTGGACTTTTGAGGTGTGTATGACCACCGCCCTCTACCCCATACCACCACCACTGTTTATTGTTTTAACCTAGAAGTAATCATAATGTCATCAATGCCTTCCAGGGATTCTGAGTGTCATGTACCCATTATTCTTAGGGCCCATCCTGACTCCTAGTAAATGCTCCGTATCCTTAATAAATAGATGTGACTGGTCCCACATATTTTCTTTAAATGTTTTCACATAGATTTGATTTTTTTAAATTTTATTTTGGTTTTTCGAGACAGGGTTTCTCTGTATAGCCCTGGCTGTCCTGGAACTCACTTGGTAGACCGGGCTGGCCTCAAACTCAGAAATCCGCTTGTCTCTGCCTCCCAAGTGCTAGGATTAAAAGCGTGTGCCACCACTGCCTGGCTAGATTTGATTTTTTTAAAAATGAGCTTGAAGCTGGCCAACCACGATCCTGCTAGGAACCGGGTACTAAGGTGGGAAGACATAGGCTGTGGGCTTAGTGTTTCTTCTCCACTGAGATGTATTTGTGTGCTAAATATGCATATTTTTTTCACTACTAAACTTGTGCTGTTATTTTGAAAATGAGTTGGAATGCAGCCAAGCTGCATTTTTAGACATTTCACCAAACAAGCCACAGACAAATTTCTTTGGGTGTGCCTTTCCTGTGCTGGGGGGAGTGGGGAGGCTGCCTCTAGCACCTCTTGAGGCATGGCCCTGGGTCCTTGGGAGGAGCCAGCCTCTGCCTCCAGCCCTTCACCCATAGCCCTCTGGGGGCCTTTCTCACACTGCATCTTATCATATATGTTTATTTTTAAATCAAATTGACATTTTGTTTATGACTATCTCACAGGATAGAGGCTGGGCAGACTTGTATCAGTTTGGAGAATGAGATTTGGGGTGTCTGACTCGGAATATGAACCAGGCTGCACAGGCATACTCATGCACAGGGGACTTGGGGAAGGGGACCCCTTAAAAGAGGCAGTGATTCTCTCAGAGCCACTGACGCTGAGGGGGAATGGTTGCCAATCCTCAGGGACCTGCATTTGTCATCTGCCTAGGACAGCCATCAGGGTGGATATGTCACACTCTAGACCCTGATTAATAATCCAGAGAGCTCTGGCAGGGCTATGTGCAGCACAAGGATCTGAGGGCCAAGGTCAGCTGCTCTACCTCCACATGTAACTCTGTAGACCCCAAGGAGCTCCTGGAGGGAGCGGGGAGAGGGAAGGTGTCAGAGCTGTGTCTCCATCACCTCCATGTTCTGAGAGTAGGCTCAGGAAATAGGTCAGAGGCCAGTGATATAGTTCAGGGGTAAAGTTTTCATCTAGCAAGTGGGAGACTTCGTGTTCCATTCCCAGGACCAGAGATAGGGAGAGGGAGAGAGACAAGAAGATTTGAGAGAAGTCAGAGATAACTTCTGCCTGTGATTCTGCTGGAGCTGTCCTAAGCCCTAGGAGGATGTAGAAACACAGTCCCCATGGTTGTCAAGCCTAAAAGTGCAGAAGAAAGCCATGTAGAATTAGGGTGCTGTGTTCCTGGTAATTACAGAGTGGTAAAGCTGTCTACCTGGGGTCCCTTTGGTGACACTTAAGAGTTCCAGGATGTGGCTATTTACCAACAGCTAGGCAAACATTTTAATGACAATAAAGAATGCAAGTATCACACTGGGAAGAGGAGCCTGCTCATACCACACTCCCATCTCTGAGATGCTAGGGTCCTAGCGAACCAGAAATCTGGGTTCTCTGTGGCGGTCCTAAAGCCAAATGTTTGGTTTCCAGTAACACTGTTAACTGCTGAGAGACCATATAGATTCCCAGTCCGTGCCTTTCCCAGAGCCTGTGAGGAGTCAGGTACCACCACATGGCTCAACTTCATCCTGCTCAGTGTACCATGCTACCTGCCTTGTGTGTGTGAAGGGCTACTAACAACCCTCCCAGTCAGAGCCACTAAGAGACAGGGTGAACTCCATGTAGGTCTCAGGCACCATATCACACAGTCAAGTGCTATCTTTCACATGAACACATCCCCCACAACAGCCCTTTGGAGAGATAGGATTATCATCTGAATGTGTGTACGAAGCTGTGTGGGGGTTGGGAGGGTGTGAAGTGGGTAGGCGTGGAGCCGATGGGAATAACATCAGTGCCTAGAGCATGCATTGCCTTTAGTCTTTAAAGGTGGATTTGATTTTTTTTCCTTTTCCTTTTTTTTTTTTTTAAACTCCTCAAGTAAAACATGACAAAGAGGACTGATAATGTTTGGTTCTCTTAGATGGCTCACTGGACAGCGAGGAAGACTCTTCTAGAAAGTCCTGTAGGCAAGGCTTTGGGGATAGGGTAGAAACAAGGTTCAGACCCAACTCTCTGGGCAGGCACAGTGTAGCATTTGGCCCTGAAACTGAGGAGCTAGAATCCCAGGCGGTTGCACTTGAGTGAACTCCAGGATGGTCTTGGATTTCCTGCTCCA
The DNA here is from genome assembly GCA_019843815.1 of Montemys delectorum. Classification (NCBI taxonomy): domain Eukaryota; kingdom Metazoa; phylum Chordata; class Mammalia; order Rodentia; family Muridae; genus Montemys; species Montemys delectorum. Next base: position 12,693 of record JADRCD010102564.1, on the reverse strand, counting down.
TCTCCCCAGTGCTGGGGTTATGGGTGTGGCTGGTGTAAATGCTGCTGGAGATGGAACCCCAGGGTCTACCCAATGCTAGGTAAGTACTCATCCACTGAGGTGCTGAGACCAAACCCCAGGATTCCCACATGCTAGGTAGGTATTCGTCCACTGAGGTGCTGAGACCGAACCCCGGGATTCCCACATGCTAGGTAGGTATTCGTCCACTGAGGTGCTGAGACTGAACCCCAGGATTGCCACATGCTAGGTAGGTATTCGTCCACTGAGGTGCTGAGACTGAACCCCGGGATCCCCACATGCTAGGTAGGTATTCGTCCACTGGGGTGCTGAGACTGAACCCCGGGATTGTCATATGCTCATCCGCTGAGCTGCGCCCCTAGCCCTTCTTTTAGTTACTCTTCGCCTCAGCTCCAAGGTTCCTCTATAAATCCGAGTTACTAGGAACCTGGGCAATGGAGGGGCTCTGGTAACTGTAGGGCTCCAGGCTCTCATGTGATTCCTGTGATCCAGACTCCATTTGCTCTGGGGCAAACTCTGAGCAGGAGGGCTCGGAGGTGGTGGTGGCTGACCTATGAATGACTTCTGGATAGCTTCTCTCTCCCCTTGGGTCTCCATAGTCAAGGAAGGAAAGAAGGGAGGAGGGAGAAGATGGAGGAGGAGGAGGAGGAAGCTGGCTGTGTGATGGGATGCTGTTCATCCCTTCATCCCCATTTGGTAGCAACCACCAGTCTAAGCTTGGGTACTCGTGCCCCTCACCTGGGAGTCAGAGATCTCCGAGGGCTTCTCGGTCAGGCTGCTGCTCTCGGCTGGGATGAGGTCATTGTACTTGGTGACATCTTCATCTGAGTAATGTAGGCTGCCTGGACTTGGCCTGGGAGGGGACCTAGGGAGAAAAGGGAGTGAGGCTGAGAGGTAGGCTCAGAGAGGTCTGGAGGAGTGCAGGCCATCAGGCCATCAGGCCATCAGCCCCTCCGCCCTGGGTTCTTCCTTGGGACCACACTGTGTCAGCCTGTGCCTTAGAGAAGATGGGTCGGGGGAGGGGGAGCTTAGAGGAGGAGAAGGAGGAGAAAAAAACAGGATGCCACACCGAAGTCCTTGAACATACAGGGCAAATGGAAGGCGTGTCGATGTGCCTGGGCACATATGTGTATGCACAAACATTACTGAGACCAGTTCAGCTTGAATCTGCCTTGGTGAAAACAAGATTTTTCTCATTCCCACGGGGGCATAGAACCTGCAGGCCTCTATGTGTGTGTCCAATGAGTAGGAGGGGGAAGGGGCACAAGGGGAGGTGGGGCCATGGGTAAAATGCCCCCTTGTTCCCCGTGGCAGGCCCAGGAGCCTGCTCAGCGGGGCTGTGGCAGCCATGCCAGGCTTGGGTAAGTTTAACCACAGCTTCAAATGCTTCTTTCTTTGGAAGGCTGGATTGGCGAGGGATGAGAGCCTGGGTGCCCTGCCCTCAACCTTCCCCTCCACCCCCTTGGAGAAGTACACATGGCTTACCCTTGCCACAAAAGACAGAGGGAAGCTTTGTGAACTTGCTCAAAGGGGTTGCTCCCCCACCCCCAGCCTGCTGCCTCCACTGCACCGTGAATGTCAATATGCTGAGGCTGGAGACAGGAGTCCCTTCGGCTGTGGCTTCAACTTCCCTTGAGCTTTTGGGAGCATAATACTGCCCAATCCTATCAGAGGAGGACGAGGTGGGCCCCAGGAGAATCCCTGCCCCTTGCGAATGGGCAGCCTGGTGGCTTCAGAAGATGCTGGAGTCAGAAAGAAGTCAAGAATGGGAGTTGGGTCCCACCAAAATGGCCTCTACTTTTTTCATTGCTTTGGGCTTTTGGGAAAGGACGCCATTTGATGCAGGCTGGCCTCACACCGTGGGGAATTCAGGGCTGACCTTTCAGTTCCGAGCCTCATGGTTCTGCCTCCCAAGAACCTGCCAGGGTTACAGGTATATGCCAACACATCCAGTTTTCACAGTGTTAGGGATCAAACCCAGGGCCTCAAGCGTGATAGGCAAGCTCTCTGGCAGCTGAGCTATATACCTCAAGGTCTTTCCATGCTAACTGCTTCCAGAGACTGAGGGATGGTGGCAGGACCTTGACTTTACTCCAATAAATGTAAGCCAAGCCTAGGGAAGAAGGTTTCTACTTTCCCCTTGCTAAGAGAGGCATCAACAATGGGCTAGTCTCTGGCACCTCTCACAGAGTTGCTTCAGCTGGGTCCAGCTCACCTCTGGGGTGTATCGCCATCGTTACTGGTGCTATTGACTGCAAACAACTGTAGGTTGGTTTCCACAACGCCCTTTGCTTCTGCACTCTGCAGCTCTTGGCAGAGACTCTTAGCATCCACCTCCTCGTGGAATTTCTAACATTCTCTAAGCTGTGACTGGGTCCGGTGGGACTAACACAAGCCCCTAAGTATCTTGCTAGGGTCCCACGTGACTTTCTGCTGACCATTGCCAGCCCTGAAGCATGGATCCTATTTCCCAGGGAAGGGGAAGGAAGGCCAAGCGGGCATGGCATGTTCCATGTTCCTTCCCAGCCATCACCGCTGGACGCTGCTGTGTGGCCCTCAAGTCTCTGTCCTCTGTCCCCACATGCAGGCGTAGTACCTGGTGTACAAGCCGTTCTTTCTGCAGAAGGAGTTCTTTACGGACAGCCGTCGGTTGTTGAGTTCCAGAGCAGGAAAACTGCTTTCATCCAAGCTCAGCATCTCCCCGTGGCCCAGTGCTCCTGACTTGGTATTCCCTCCTGAGGGCAAAGTGGTGTGGGGGACAGGGGAAGGATTGGTACCCGTCAGGCCACACAGTCATTCCTTCCCAGCTCCTTTTTCTGATTAGCGGGATGCTCCCTTTTCTTGCTTGTTAGTATTAAGACCCAGATTAGAGCCCAAGTCTTTGTGGAGGAATTCCTGACTGCCCCACCTGAGAGGGTGCATTGCTAGGAAACAGACCTACCCAACCCCCAACATAAAGGAGACCCTCAGGAGTCAAGTCTGCCATGGCGGGGGAGGGGGGAGGAGTTGGAGGGGCGTAGGGTGGGAGGTGGGGCAGATGCAGGGTCGCTCACCTGCATCTGTCTTCTTGGAGTACTTCTTGCTCTGACCCCGGATGATGAGTACGAAGACCAGAAGCAGGATGAAGATGAGGCCCACAAGGGCAATGACCACCAAGAACCACCATTCCTCGTAAAAGGGGCTGGCTTTCTGGGCTGCAATAGGGGTACAATGTCAGGACCTGGATGCCTAACACTCTCCTGCCTCCAGCCTTCCTGGTCCATCTGGGTCCCACCAACTGTTCATGGGTATTATCAGTAGGTGTGTGTGTGGGGGGGTCTATGCACTCTAAAAGTTCCCTCTTTGATCTGCTGGGAAAAGTTTGCCTGGAGGACCGTTTTAAGAAGAGTTTTATGGTTTGGTTGACAGAGAAGTCCCTGGGTTTATTAAGAAAGAGTACTGTGATCGATGAATGATGTCTGCCAGGGGATCAAGAAGGGAGAGTAGCAGTATGTTAGCTGCTTTTTTTTTGTTTTTGCTCTCTTGCCTTTGGAAAAAAGAAAAGACTTTGATAGACAGGTTCTAATTTGTGTGTGGAAAGATAGATTCGTCTCTGGCTTTTAGGAAGCCTGAGAGAACATTCCTCAAAGTTATAGTGAATGTTTTTTGTTGTTTGTTTGTTTATTACTGATGGCAGGAAGCTAAGAGGGTTTATTTTTGTCTCAGACTCTTTGTATTTAATGACTTGGTGCTGTCCATCTGGGCACAGGAGCAGTATATGGTGGAAAAAGAGCTGGGTTGCTAATGGCCAAGCAGAGAGCCGAGTCTCTGCCTTCATATTCAAAGTGGTCAGTAACTGAGCAAGGCCATAGGTGTAGGCCTAGTGTCCAGCATGAACCCTAAGCTGGATGGGAAGGATGAAAGAGAGGGAGAGGGTGGGGCAGTGAACACAGCCCACTTGTGTGCCGCCCAGTGGGGTCTTAGAGGCCACCAGTGCTAGCCCATGTGCTGTCTGTTGGGAATGGGGGGGAGGTGGCTTCCATGGAACCAGTCTATAGCCTGGCTGGCAACTTCTCCTGAGGCTGTGAACTGCTCTGCCTGGGACCCAGAGCTCACAGTTAGGGAAATTGAGGAACCATGCATTTGTATGAACACCTTGATACTTCTGCTGCCCAGTGTCTGCCTTCTTCCTGCCCCCCTCACCCAGCATGTCAACAGCTATCTCTTCCAGGGAATCTCTGGCTTGTCACCCTACAGACTGGTACCTGGCACAGACTGGGAGGGGCTGCTGGGAGTGCCAAAGCCGTAGTCATTGACTGCGATGACCCGGAAGTCGTAGCTTACGCCTGGCTTCAGGATGTCCATGCTGAAGGTATAGGAAGTCACTTCCTTGGGGATATCCTTGATGAGAATGTCCCAGAGCCCCTCATCTGCAGGAGTAGAGAGAGGATGCACTGTGAGGTAGAGGAGCCTCAGACCCCATCTGATCTGGTTCTAGCTGCAATCCCCTAAGTGTGGGTCCCACCTAATCAGTGGCTCAATGCATGCCTGAGCCTGGCTCTTAGGACGGCCTTGTGGACAGAGACTTTCTGAGAGAGTGTGCCTCTAAATCTTTTCTTTAAAATTAAAACATCTGGCCAGGTGTGGTGGCGCATACCTTTAATCCCAGCACTTGGGAGGTAGAGGCAGGTGGATTTCTGAGTTCTGAGTTCGAGGCCAGCCTGGTCTACAGAGTGAGTTTCAGGACAGTCAGGGCTACACAGAAAAACCCTGTCTTGAAAAAACCAAAAAAGAAAAAAAAAAAAAAGAAAGAAAGAAAGAAAGAAAGAAAGAAAAGGGAAAGAGGAGAGTGGTTGAGCACCAGCATCTGTCTCTTCCTGCTCCCTGACTGTGGACGCCTGTGAGCAGTCACCTCACTCGCTGGCTGCCATGCATTCCTTGGTCAGGATAGACAGTTACCCTGAAGACCAGATCGAGGGCTAAACACACTCCCCCTCCCTGAAGTTGGTTTGGTTTGGCAGTTTGTCACAGCAATGACAGACATAATACACATTCTTATTTCAAATATATTAGGTAGTGTCAACAGATAAACATGGGAGGAATGCTTTTTTAGAATTTTGAGGTAGGTCTTTGTAGTCAAGGCTAGCCTTGACCTCTGTCCATCTGTTTCAGCCTTCGGAGTGCTGGGGTTGTAGACTGAGTCTAGGAATGGGGCCTCGATCTCCCAGCGCTCCCTGCTGCAGCCCTGGCCTCACCCTCAGAGAGCTCAGTCTTCCGTGAATTTCTGAGCTGCTCTCATGTACCAGGCCTGGCTTTCCAGTTCCAGAACATTCTTTCCTGAATTGAAGGAATCTGTTGCTCTTACCGCACTTTCCCTCATATCCAGCAGGGGAATCCATCCGGGACATAAGTAGCCGCCACTGCCCTAGCATCATTTGAAAAAACATTTTGGGGGCTTGAGAGATGGCTCAGCAGTTAAGAGCGTCGACCGCTCTTCCGAAGGTCATGAGTTCAAATCCCAGCAGACCACATAGTGGCTCACAACCATCCATAATGGTTGTGACAGACTCCATCTTCTGGGATGTCTGAAGACAGCTACAGTGTACTTACATTTAATAAATAAATAAATTTAAAAAAAAAAAAGAAGAGAAAAAACATTTTGGGGCTGGAGAGATGGCTCAGTGGTTAAGAGTGCCGACTATTCTTCCAAAGGTCCTGAGTTCAAATCCCAGCAACTACATGGTGGCTCATAACCATCCGTTATGAGATCTGACTCCCTCTTCTAGGGTGTCTGAAGACAACTACAGTGTACTTACATATAATAAGTAAATCTTTAAAAAAGAAAAGAAAAGAAGAGAAGAGAAAAGAAAAACATTTTGGACTAAGTGTGCTGCAAGCCCGATTGAGGGCAGCCTGCTTCTCTCCATCATAGACCCTACCAGTTTTCAGAAGCCTGCATGAGGTCTGTCTGTTCAGAGATCTTCCCAGAAGACCCTGGGTCCTGAGCCACAGATGGCAGTGTGCATGTGAGTGTCTGTGTGTGTCCATATGTGTGTGTGTGTGTGTTCACATGTGCACAAAAGCATGTGGCTGAACATGTGGCCATGTCTGGGTCTCTTCCTTCATTGTTCTCTACCTCATATTTTGAGACAGGGTCTGTCATCAAATCTTAGCTCATCAGTTGGCTATGACCACTGGGTGGTCATAGACCATGGGGATCCCTGCCTGCCTCTACCTCCTGGTACCGGGGTCACAGATTTTCCCTCAGTTCTTATAGGGTAGTGGGGATGCAAACTCGGGTCCTCATGATTGGGTAGCAAGCAATTGACCCAGCAAGTCATCTTTCCTGACTCATAATCAGTAATTGTTGAGTATCTACTTGATTATTACCTAAATTATTTTAATTTTTAAAAGTTACCTTTATCTTATGTGAACTGGTGTTTTGCCTGCATGTATGTCTATATGAGATGATGTCAGATCTTGAAGTTACACACAGTTGTGAGCTGACACCCACATGTATATCAGAGTCCGATCTGGAGTTATTGTGAGCTGCCATGTGGGTGCTAGGATTTGAACCCCAGTCCTCTGGAAGAGCAGTCAGTGCCCTTAACCGCTGAGCCATTTCTCCAACACTCTAATTTAAACATTTTTGACACATGGTCTCGGGCTGGAGAGATGGCTCAGCGATTAGGAGCACTGACTATTCTTCCAGAGGTCCTGAGTTCAAATCCCAGCAACCACATGATGGCTCACAACCATCTGTAATGAGATCTGATGTCCTCTTCTGGTGCTTCTGAAAACAGCTACAGTGTACTTATGTATAGTAAGTAAATAAATCTTTTAAAAAAAAAAGAAAAGAAAAGAAAAGAGAAAAGAGACATGGTCTCACTTTGTAGCCCATGCTGATCTGGCACTCACAACCCCCTGCCTCAGCCTCTTTCCCTGTGCCAGCACATCCAGTTACCCAATTATCTTTTTGTTTCATCTCCCACCTCTCTCCCTACTTTGAGGCTGTGAAATCCTTAAGGGTCACGTGTGGCTTGTCTTTGTACCCTTATACTCTAGCACTTAGCTCAGGCACCTTTGCAGCGTGTGTTAAATCAGGGAGCTCCGACTTGCTCCTGCGTTTCTCATAGTATTATCGTGTAGCTCAGCACTTCGTTCCTCGGGACGTAGTGGGGCTCAGATCCTCATGTGATTACTGTAACAATGAGGCCTCCCCCACAGCAGCTGACAGTCCTGTGTCATACAACCTGACATGGGGGGTGGGGGGGCAGCTGTAACAATGACGGGGGTAAGAACTTCTTCTCCCATTTGACAGATAAGACGAGGCTCAGAGAGCTTAACTCATCTTACCAAGGTCACAGTGACATGGCTAACAGTACTGGCATTTTCTGCTGAGTTACCCGACTCTTGGCATTGAGTTTCCTCAGGGTACCCAGGAAAGTGGTGAATGTAACCCATGTTTGCTAATAGCTCATGGAGAATAATCCTGTTGCTGCCTTCTAGAGGCTGAGGTCTCCTGGCTGCTCTTTATACCCACTCCCCCTTCTCTGTACCCCACACAAACAAAGGATGGGGTCTGGGCAGTGAGACTAAGCCAGAAGCTGCTAGAATGTCCCTTAGTGGCCTCAATTCTCAGAGTCAGCAGATGTGGGAGCCAGTTCACAGGCCCAGTCAGTCCTGGAGTGAACCCCTCCCTTGCTCTGCTCTTCCTGAGAGCTAAATGGCTCAAAGAAATCAGTATGTCTAGCTTAGTCTGTGTAGCACGAGGCACAGCAATGCAGGGGTATCTTATACCACCAGGGCTATTTTGTCATGAGGAGCTTGGAGGCATGGAGGGAGGATAAAAGAGGGGGAAGGCAGCCCAGAGGAGGGGAAGACACCCATCTCTGAAAAGCAACCCACTTTCCAACAGGTTTAAGGGTTGTCCTAGCATCCTGAGGGCTCACTTCCCCCTCTTTCGCCCTGTCTGGTCCTCCCTGTCTGGTCCTCCCTGTCTGGTCCTCCCTGGAACGGCTGGCTTTGGCCCTTCTCTCTCTGTCATGGAACGCTGGCTCCTCGGCCCTTCCTCAGTTCCACCAACGCACACCAAGTCACAACCCCCAAACTTGGAAGGGCAGTGGCTCATGCTGGGTCTCCCAGGAAACACTGGAAAAGCAACAAGCTCAGGTCTGGGGCCAACATTCCACAGCCTGGCACCAGGTGGGCCGGCTTTGGTGGAATAAACAGGCACAGGCCTTGGTGAGGAAGGAGATGCATGCAGAGGCCTCTGGGCCAACTCAACAGCTGGCACTGGAGGTCCAGGGAGAGACCATCTGGAGTAGGGGGAGAGCCAGTACCACCTGCAGTGTATGTGGGATGCATCTGAGTTTGCTAGACACTTAGCTATGTTGGTGGCTGTGATGGCTAGTGTGAGATCGGGGCAGTGGTGGGTGGTGGTGGCTTCCAGGACCTCCTGGAATAATTAACTCTTTGTTATTGGGGTGACCCAGCCACCCTGAGGAATATACAACCCGTGGCAGGGCTGGTTCAAGTCTCCATAAGAAGTATTACAGGGAAATGGCTCAGCCAGCAAACTGCTTGTTTTCAAAGCACAGAGGTCAGAGTTTGAGTCTCTAGAACCCAGGTTTTTATCTTTATTTTTAAAAGCCAAACATGGGCTGGGTAGTCACCACTGCCCGCCTTTATTCCCAGCACTTGGGAGGCAGAGGCAGGCAAATTTCTGAGTTTGAGGCCAGCCTAGTTTACAGAGTGGGTTCCAGGACAGCCAGGGCTACACAGAGAAACCCTGTCTCGAAAAACAAAACAAAACAAAACAAAAGCCAGACATGGGCATAGTGGCGAATAATTGGGAGCTCAATGCTGGAGAGACAGAATGATCTCTGGGGCTCGATGGCCAGCCAGCCTAGCTTAATTTGGTGAGTTCTAGGCCAGTGAGAGACTCTGTCTCATAGAACAAGGTGGACAGCCCCTGAGGAATTACACCAGAGGCTGACTTTAGGCCTCCACCTGCATGAGCACACACACACACACACACACACACACACACACACACACACACGCGCGCGCGCACATGCACACGCGCACGCACACGCACATGCGCACACACACACACACTAACTACTGATAGGCTTCCCTTCCTTTGACTATAATTCTCATTTGGGCAGCAAAGACTTATCTTATCCTTTTCAACTTCTATCACCTATGCAGAGATCCTCAGAATACAAAGATCAAGCCCGAAGCTCTTGGCTGACTTGGGCTCCTCTGATTAGCTTGGAAACCTAGCAACAGAGGGAGCTGGAGCTTTCGGAGTAATGGAGCTGGAGCCCAGGAAGCAGGTGCAGAGCCGACAGTGAAACAGGAGCGGAGAGTAGCCCCCTCAGGAGTGACTTATCAGCCGCTCAGGGCCTGATGGCTTTGGAAGTTCTTGTGATTCGATTTCAGGCTTGACAGGAGAGGTCGGTAGGATGACAAAGTGAGTCACAAGCAGGACATGGGCATTTAGCTAAGGTGAACTTCATGCTCTTCATGGGAATGCATGCATGCGTGAGCACTTGAATGCGTGTGTGGGTACGTGCACTTGTGTCACTTGGAGGTCAGAGGGGGATGTTGAATGTCTTTGCTAATTGCTCTCTACCATATTTCTTGAGACAGAGTCTCATTGAAACTAGAGCTTGACAATTCTAGCCAGCAAACTCTAGGGCTCTGCCCAGTGCTCGTGTTATAGGTGTTCCCCATCATGTATGACTTTTTTATGGGAGTGTTGAGGACCTGAAATCGGGTCTTCATGCTCTGCACACTTGACTGCCCAGCCCTTCCTCTGGCTTCTTGAACAATCTCAAGCCTTAGTTGATTCGTACAAGGTGCAAACAACTGTTCTTTGGGGGCCTCCCGGTTTTTTTGGTTTTTCTTGTTTTTTTGGTTTTTCTTGTTTTTTTGGTTTTTCGAGACAGGGTTTCTCTGCATAGCCCTGGCAGTTCTGGAGCTCACTCTGTAGACCAGGCTGGCCTTGAACTCAGAAATCTGCCTGCCTCTGCCTCCCAAGTGCTGGGATTAAAGGCGTGAGCCATCTAGCCCTCCAGGGGATTCTTAAGCAAGAGTCTAGCTCTAAGGAGAAAGCCCTATCGTCTACTCCCAAACTCCAGCTTCACTTACAATAGCACACATACATACCTTCATGGATGGAGGATAGAAACAAGCTGAAGGGTAAAGATGGAGAAGGGCAGGGTGTGGGCCACGGAGGGGAGGGAAGACAGTCCAGCCTGGGCAGGGTGTACCTGAAGGCCTGGCCTCTATTACATAGCGTGTGATGGGTCCTTTGCCAGGATCTCCGCTGGACCAGTGGATGGCAATGGCTGAGCTGTACCGAACGATGATTGGTACTCCTGGTGGTCCTGGGGCACCTGTAAACATCCCATAGTGCATGAGGACACCCGTGGAACCGAGAGTGGCCTCCCTTTACAACAACCTGTGCTGGTGGTAGGGGGCTGGGCAATCAGATCGACTCTAGACACAGAGCCTCCTGGACCTCTTGCAAATACTTGGTCCAAAGAATAAATCTTGGGACGGGCCTGCCAGGATGTGGCCACTGTCTCTTCCTGTTATTCCCACACCCCACATTCTGAATCCCAGAGCAAGGCACGGGGTAGGCGATGACCGTGGGGCGAGCTCTAGAGCGGAGTCAGAGGATGAAGGCACGCAAGGGCCTTGTGGAAGGAAATCCTGAAAGGAGATGCTACGGTGGGCAGTAGAGATGAACAGACTGATGATGGTGCAGTGTGCCCAGGGATGGAGGCCTGTCTGAGGGAGTGAAGGTCCCTTTAATATCTCCTTGTCTGGCATAAAACAACGCCCCATCCTGTCTCTTACTTGAAATCTGCTACCCCCACGTGCATGTGCTGTTAGGCTAGGTGTGAAGAGAACAGGCTGGGGCCCTAGGAAGCCTAAGGAGGAGAACTTGGCAGAGGTGTGCCTTGCAGGCTGAGATATCGGAGAGGGAAGATGGAATAGCAGACAGAAGGCAGCTTGTGTTGACAGAGGACTGGGCCGGGTATCCGTCTATGCAGCCTCCTGAGCACCTACTGGGAGTGTACTAGTACAAGCCTTATCCTTCCTGGAGACTCCTGCCATGTGTGTGGTCCCCACCATGCTTGTCTCCCAGTAGACATGATGCTAACTATCCCTAGAGCCTAGCGCATAGTAGATGTGTCCTATCTGGTCATAGTACCAGGGGTTGAGGTAGCAGTGCGTGCATGCGTGCAGGCTAATTGATGGCCTCTGGCTGCCTGCCTGATAGGAAGAGAACACAACTCTTGACTTCTCACAAAAGCCCTCTGGGACCCAGGAGAGCCGTTCAACTCAGACAGGAGGCCGGAGACTTCGCACACAGCTGAATACTGCATCGACAGGACCCCATATCCATTCCTGACATCAATTTTGGAGAGCCTCAGTTTCCCTCTTTCCCTTCTCTAAGGAGCATCTTGCCTGCAGCCCATGAAGGGGAGACACAACCAGAGAGTGGGTCCAGGCTGGGGTGGCCTTCGGAGTCCCTGCTTTTCACTCTGTATAGGGGCATCGCTCAGGACAGAGAAAGGGGCTGTTACTGGCTTTTCTGCTGAGCCAAGTGTTGTCTCTTGAAGATCCCTCCTGGGTAAGGCTGGTTTTCTTTCTTGGTATCCTCCACCCCTCCTCCTCTATTTCTTGTCCAACACCTTCCCTATCCCATGCCACAAACTCCAAGCTTCAAACCCTAAGTCAGAACAGGCTGAGCTCAGGTGGCTTGCTGCTTGCCAGCTCTCCTCTAGCTTTTAAATCCCAGGTCTCAGAGGAGAAGCAGAGCTGGGGCAGCTTGGACAGCAGCCTCCCAGGGTCCTGCACATCATGTTCTTACTGAATGAGACAGGGGTGTGTGTGTGTGTGTGAAACCCACAGCAGGTAGAAGGCAAGAAGATCTGGGCTCTCCAGCCATTTTCTTCTAGCCCATACTCTGGAGAAAGTTCCCTGTCAGCTGATGGCCCTGGGACACAGAGGGGAAGGAGATGGCCTTTGGGAGGAAGTTGGGCTGGGCCTGGCTGGATTCTTCCTTGAGAGAGGGTTCAGGCAGCAGGGTTGCTTAGGAGGTGGGAAAACCTGAACCCGTGACAGGGCCGGTGGAGACTAAACCCAGATCGACCCAGGGACCTGGGTGGAGAGCGGAAGTGACAGAGACCAGGTAGCCGTGATAGAGAGAGGATTAGGGTGGGACCTCAAAGGCAGAACATTGACATGCAAATACAAAGTGGCTCAGTCTCTGGGAGGCTGAGAGGGAGGTAGAGAGGCAGAGGCAGGCGATCTTGAAGTTCAAGGCCAGCTTGGTCTACAGAGCGAGTTCTAGGGTAGCAAGGGCTATTCAGGGAAACCCTGCCTTGAAAATGGGAAAAGAGGTGTTGGGGAAGGCAGGCATGGCTGCAAGGAGGTAGCCTGTGCATCAGAGAGTTACTGGAGGTGCCAATGTCATCGTTAGAGGAGATAGATGACTGCATCTCGTGGAAACCAGAAGCTCTGTGTCCACCCAGGGAGAGTACCACTGGACAAGAGCTGGGGTGTGGGGGGACTCCTCTGCACCCTGCTCTGAGAAGCACTGCTGGGTGGGGGAGGGGGAGGTACAGGGCCACTGCTGGGTGGGAATGGGGAGGTACAGGGACCACTGCTGGG